>APFE030930581.1:249818-274779 GCA_000404065.3 Pinus taeda
TCCTGCGGTGCCTCCGCACTTCCGCAGCTGCAGTGCTCGAGAGATCACCCTTCACAGATTCGCTTTCCACTTCACTTTCATATAGATCGAGCTTTTGAAACAATAACCCAATATTTCAGATCTTAAGATATTCAACCCAAAAGCATGCCTAAGCCAAATGATCTCCTTTGCTTTATATAGGCAAGCTCTTCCTCAAATCATGGATCATGGGGCTCAATAATAATAATAAAATAAAACAATACCATGGGTCAAAACCATAACAAACCAATACCATCAACTCAATACTAGGGATCAACACGTCTGTCGAGATGCCATGGTCCAAAAACCATAGGTTCAAATTCCAAGGACTAACTACCATGGACCAAAGGTAAGTTTTCCCACATGAAATAAACTTTTCTCTGCATAAAATTCCGTGAACTTTTCTCCACATGAAATAAGCTTTTATAAACTTTTCTCTGCATAAAATTCCGTGAACTTTTCTCCTACGTACTTCTTAATTCTCATCATATTGAGAGCCATGCCATGGGTGTTGCCATCAAGTACAACATTTGTAACATATAACCATACCAGAAACATAATGCCAACAATGTATTTTTAAATGCCTACTCAAATATGTCATATATGTTGTATTATGTTTGATTTGTAGGTCTCCTAATGATAGTTCTCCAAAGCCCTTGCCTTGACTTGTAAAGCTCTTCAACCATCACTTCCTATTCTGACTTCATGCTTTAGGGGGCATCTATTATACAATAATTTGTCACACTCCCTGTCTCATACCATGAGTTGTTGAACTTTTCCTAAAATGTCGCAAAGTGACAAAAGATGTTAATGAATTCACCATGAAAAACATTGATCAGAGCATCCCTGAAGAAAATAAGAAGAAATGCCTTGAAGTAATTGTGGAAGAGCTTGTCCAAAAACCCTATTTGCAAGCCCAATGCTAATTTTAGCAGGAAAACCCATGCTGGTACAATTTGGTCTAACTAGTGACTAGCGCCAACAGCGCGACTTTGGATAGGAAAATCCACACTGATCCTCTTTAGGCAGTTTCTCCAAAAATGGAGTAGAAGCTTCTCTTACTAGAAGCCTTGAGAACAAAGAGCTGGTTATTGTTGAATAAGGATATGGCCGAGTTCTGCCATTTTGAATCCTTGACCCTACCTTGAGGGATCTTCCCCTTAATATGTGGAACTTATTCCCCCTTTTGTGGATCCCTAACTCCCTCTCCTTCCCTATAAATGCATTCCCTTACACCCTCAAATGGTTAATAAAACTAGATTAGTCACGCTGTTGCTAAATTGTGAAGGACAAGGGAGAGCTTGAGAAGTTTTGGCTTGGACTTGGAAACCCATGCCGAGGGAGGCTTCCAACGTCAAGGAAGTGGTTGCATGTTTCTCTGTTGTGTTTATTATTAATACAATGCATGTTTACTTTCCATAAACATGTAAATGCATACTTGCTTAGTATGATGCTCCTTGATCAGTTGTATGGTTTACATTAGAATGCATATGCAATGTTTTCCTTTGTTGTATTTATTTGATCGAGCTTGGAAGTGAGGAGATCGAGATCAACATCGAAAAAAAATCACATAGGAGTGAGAAAGGCCATCTTTCCTCTCTCATGTCATTCTAATTTAAGCTAGGAGATTTTTTCATGTATTTGTTTCAGTTGTTACTAGATCCACTCATTGGACTAGAGGGATCGCTTCTATCTGTAGAAGGGATTGCCTAGTTAACAAACATGGTAGAAGGTGTGGTGGGATGCTATGGTTTATGCAAAAATATGCATGGGAGATTGTACCTAGACTAACAGACATGGCATTGGTTGGATCACATTAGATCTATAAGATAAATCACGATGCAAATGGAAACATTGAGAAATACAAAGCTAGGTTTGTTGCCAAAGGGTTCTATCAAAAGGAGAGAATAGATTATGAGTAGAATTTTACTCCTATAACCAGGTACACTTCCATACGAGCTGTGATCTCATTAGCAACACAAATGGGATGGAAAATCCATCAGATGGATGTCAAGACAACATTCTTGAATGGTGAATTGGAGGAGGAAGTGTACATTGAACAACTGGAGGGATTTTTGGCACACAATAGAGAGACCCATTTGTGCAGGTTGAAGAGAGCTTTGTACGGGCTTAAGCAGACTTCCATGGCATGGTATTAGCGTGTCAAAAAATGCTTGTAGGGCATGGTATTTGTGAAGAGTGAGACAAATTCAAACCTAAACTACTTGTTAGTTGGGGGTGATGTTCTCATTCTTGTCCTATATGTGGACAACTTGTTATTGACAAGTTCACTAGGGATCATCATGGAGTGCAAGAGGGATCTTGCAACTAAGTTCAAGATGAAGGATTTAGGGTTCATGCACTATTTTATAGGCATGTAGGTATGGAAAATAGATGACAATATTTTCCTTGGTCAAGGGAAATACTACATAAAGATCATTAGGAGATTTAGGATGGAGGAGTGCAGAGCCATGTATACTCCCATGATCATGAATTTGAGGAAGATAGATGCATCCAAGGAGAAGGATTTCGACCCCACCTTGTATAGGCAATTAATAGGCTCTCTCATGTATTTGGTCAACACCAGGCTAGACATATCCTATGTTGTAAACTATCTCAGTCAATTCATGGTGGAACCGAAGAGAGTGCATTGGACAAAGACAAAACATGTGCTAAGGTATTTGCACGACACTATAGAGTATGGGATCAAATATGTTCGAGGTGATGGTGCCAATTTGGTTGGATATATTTATGCATATTGGGTATGAAACACAATGGATTGGAAAATGATTTCAGAGTGCTACTTCAACATGGGATTAAGATTTGTTTCTTGGTACAACAAGAAGTAGAAGTGTGTGGCATTGAGTTTTGCGGAGACAAAGTACATAACAGTAAGCAAGGCTACATGTGAGGCTATATGGCTTCGGAAGTTGCCAATAGCCTTATTTGTTTAGAGGGTTGAAATGACATTGTTACAATGTGACAATCAAAGTTGCATTAGTTTGTCAGAGAATTGTATGTTTCATGATAGGTCCAAGCATATAAGCATAATATATCACTTCATTATGGACTATGTACAATGAAGGATTTTCCAACTACAGTACATACTTATAGATCAATAGGTAGTAGATATACTGACAAAGGCTTTGGGTAAGGCAATATCCATCTTATTCAAAGATAAGTTGGGTGTTATGCAAAACACCTTCCACACTAAGAGGGAGTGTTATTTTGTGTAGCTCGGATTGGTGTTCTAGTCTCAAATTATGTCTATGAGGCTAGGGAACACATGTTTTCCAATTCCTGGAAAATGCCTTGATTATATTTAATTAAGAGATTAATTAATTTTTCTAAGTTTAATTTAGGGAAATAACTTAATTAATCAATGTTAATTGGTATTAATCAATTTTCCTCTAGAGACTTTCGAAAAAGTCACTTAAGGGAGTCAAGATGATCTTAGCCATCGATTGAGATTAGATCATGACTGTTGATTCATAAACGAGAGATTATAAGAGGAAATTTATGGGCATTTGGAGAACACATTGAGGCGCATATTTGTAGTGATAACAAGGGCACAAAGGTAGTGCAGGGACATCAATAGAGAGAGAAAAATAGTGGTTGGAGATGAGATTACCAGAGAGATTATTCATAGTGATTTCTAGTGTTAATCAAAGATCAATTTTTATGCAGAGAGAGGGAAAATTTCCAGTGGTGCAAGTTTCTCTAGGAAGGGGTGTGAATTTACCCTAGTTTTAGTGCGAATTTCCTATAGAGGATGAAGTGACGGAGAAAAGGGTATTTGCAAGAGAGATTGATTTGCACATGAGGATCAATTTGCTAAAGGAGGTCAATTTTCTAGAGGGAGGCTGAGTTGTTCCTCAACAATGAAAATTTCCAGTGTGAGGGCCACACATGTGAGTCAAATAGAAGCCAAAGAGAGGCCTAATTGCTCATAGGATGCTGAGTTGACTCCTGGAGGTGATATCGAATTGTAGAAGTGATCAAAACATTTTGTCAGAGGTTTTCTAATTTACAACAAACAATTGTGTAATTTTCTCCATCACAGTTTTGCTAAAGAATAATAAAATTACTCATCAGCAAAACTGGTTATCCCCACATTGGGGTTTTTCCAAGGATAGTTGTCAAAAAATATTGGCTTCCGTTTTTGTGTGTGTGTGTATAATTTTCTTAGTTCCCATGGTTAATTAATTGTTAGTGAAGTTGCAATTGAGTTTTATTTAGTTTTTACCACATATAATTTGTAGAAGACAAATAATATATTCAAATAGGTGAATAATAACTACTAATTTCAACCATAATCAAAATTTCATGCTTCGGTCACAACAGACCGAGGTACCAATTTGTAGTCGAAATATCAAGGATATCATGTGTATTTTCAAACAACATGATTTTAAGATTGTAACAGACTCTTAATATAGAAAATTCATATGTACAAGTGGTTAGGCCATTAGATCGAAATATCTTGATGCTAACACATAATTCATACCTGTCCAAATTCCCTCATGAGCTTACTTATTGTACTTATGCATCATGTATATTTGGCTTTTATGCTTAGTTGTGAAAGTTTTATGAACTAGGTCAAAATAGTGTTCCTTTCACACTATCAAAGAAACTTGAGGGATACTTTGTCGACATATGGACACGATGGATATGGCCAAAAACCACCTTGTGTTTACAATAGAATGTTGAATAGTGACCAGTTAATGCAAACCATAGTATATATTTTTATATTTCTATCAATCCATGCACATTAAAGTATTTCTTTAATAACTCTTTTAATCTTTAGTTCAAGCGAAAGAATAAAATTACTTAATAAAATATATATTTATATACCTATAGCCATGAATGATAAGATCTATAGGTTATTAGAGACAAAATATGAAGGATATATATACAGGTAAAATGACTATTTTAGTGAAAAAAATATTGCTAAATGAGGGACTCGTCACCTCCCCCTAATCAAATTGGTTGCATATTCCCAAGTAACTTACTATGTCTCAGGGAGTCTGGAATTAATGTCACCCCAATTATAAGTTGGGTTGCCAAATTCTCCTATATTATAATACCCCAAGGTTTTGTCCATTTATTATTATTATTATTATTATTTTTTATTTTTATTTTTTTATATATTTTTTTATCTAGTTGGAGCGCTTTTGTTCCTCATCCCACTACGATGGAGACTTGTAAAATCTAGAGGGACACTAAAGAAGCAGATAATGAAAATACAATCATATCCGTATTGAACCATGCTTGAGTAGTGAATAGGTATAAAATGTTGCTCGGTTAAGAGCTAAGCCAATATATGGGTACCCAATGGGATGTCTATACTTTAGTAGTGTTGGTAACGCTTCCCATATATCCTGGGCCACCATAAGAGATTCTAAAGAATATGTACATGCCAGTTCATGGTACTCTATAGCAACACAACATTGATTGTGCTTGATAGTAGCTGAATCCTCAGGGTCTTCCCTTAACCTATCTAGGTCATTAATCAAAAGACATGGCAATGGATACTCTTCTTGTACCATTAACCAAGCCTCTAGTTCTATTTTCCCATAAAAATCTAATGCTCTCTTCCATTTAACCAAGCTGGTGATGTAGGACATGAAAGCTTAGAGTTGGACATCCCCAACAATGGGGTTGCTATTCCAACGAGAGTTATTTGGCATAATAAAATTGAATAAGTATTATTCACACAATAAGTTATGGTCTGATGCATATGAATTGTGTTAGACTTCAATAAAGGTTTTTGGTTGGTTTATCTGGTGAGGTTGACTATCCCTGATTTGTCTCAATCGTAAAGATGCCCATAGATCATGTAAGAAAATAGGATAAACCCTTGAGGGTACTTAATAAGTAGATATCTCTGTAATGATTTCACAGTCTACCTCTCTCAACCTTTGTTCTTTCTAGTACAAATATTTCCACTTGGCAATTTGAGTCCTTCGCTTTTCTTCTTGACTTAGATACCTTGAGAAATACCATTGTTTTAATTTTTCTATCACTTTCCTATGGATCTCTTTATTAATAATTCCTAAGTAAAACAAATCATCCTTTGTTTTCCACTGTGGCATATCAGGTTTGAGCTAAGGGAAAGAATAGGTATTGGTGAAAATGTCATATAGGATGACAAACACGCTGGGCTTCCTCAAGCTAACCTTCAACAAATGTTTTGGCTTTGGCTGCAAAGTCTTCTTCCTGATCTATTGCTTGAAGTAAGGCCCCAAAATTGTTTAGTTTAATCTTATGTCTTTTTAATTTAGATTTAAGCTTCTCATTCATTAGATTCATCTTTTTATTTTCTTTTGAGTAAAGCCTGATAACTGGGACTAAAAAATAGGAAAGGATTAGGGTTTATAACCTTACCTTTATTACACTTAGTTTTCCTAGATTTTTCATTGCCAGAATCAACCTCGAAGACTGATGGAAATTCATCAATAATAATATCTTTAGTAGGGGTTGCAGTCTCAACGTCCTCTTCATGCCCAGAATAATGAAGTACCAATGTAGCTCTCTTAGGCACATTAGAATTTTTCTCCCTGGGCAATGTTATTTCCTCCAAGGAGCCTAAAGTCTCATAGTTACAGGTTGGACCTTTATATTTCCAAGCTTGTCAAATTGTCAAAATTCTGGTAGGATATCAATGTTCAATCACTGTGACGATCCAAAGTCTCACTTTTTCACTATGAGGAATAACCCTTACCCTTGAATTGCTTCTAATACCTCGAACAAAGACCTCCCCTGGTATATCCAACCTATGTAATTAAAACTCAATTAACATCTTTATCGGGCCTTGATGATATAACCCTAGCTAAGGGTTCTACTTTTTTCTCTGAATTAGTGCAACCATTTTCGTTAAGCTCTTAAGTAAGAAATACAACATATTAAATGGTTTTCGCTGTATTAAGTGCATTAAGATCCTGGTGTGGTAATGGTAGACTAGGATATACCTCCCCTCACATGTCACAAACTTCTAAATAAAAAATACAACATATTGCTAGAGAGGAGGTAAGGCCTCTCAATGAATACCCTTCCTTAAATCTAGGCCAAAGGATGGATTTTGTAGGAAAGGACTCCACTACTCTCCTTCAAATTTAATATTTTTTGATCAATTCTCTCCATATTTAGAGAGTTTATTTATTAAATATATCATTGATTTGTTGATCATGACAGTAATCTACCTAACAAATGCACATGCCCCATTAAAATTCTGGGCGAATTCTAGTGCAACAAATGCTTCTTGCCCGTGGAATTGGCCGAGGAACTCAACCCACCTGACTTACATAAAGTTTCTCCATAAATTGGGCTTAATTTGAATAGAATTGATGTCCTCAAGCTCAACATGATTGCAATTCCCCCACATGGATTTTCTTATAAACCCTGTATTACAATTCAATTCTCATACAAATTGCTTTGTGACTATACCCCACTTCAATAAATGATCATAATCCAGTGGGTGATTGTTCTAATGAACCAAATTCCATTTTTTTTTTTTTTCGAGCTACAAAAACAACATTTTATAGGTCGTGAACTAGTGGATGGTGTCATTACTTCACATGATGTATGCATCATGCACCTTTGAATAGATATGAATAAGATCGCCTTTAGGTGGAGCTACTAATATGGCATGCTAGTCATTCTTGACAGGTGACTTTATTGTTGAGTTGGATGATGACGGGCCATATCACTGGTAAAGTTTGCTTGGGTAACACTCCACTTTCCATTTTCATGTATAACCCATCACGTTGCATATTAATAAGGGATTATGGATATGTGATGGAAATGGGTGTTATAAGGTGTGCAAGGGATATGGGTTAGACAAGAGCCTTCGTAAAATATTTCAGATTTTAGGATGATAGGAAGGGTTTAAGCCAAAGTATCTAATTTATTTATTTTAATTTTAATTCTTAGACTTAGGATAAGGGTAGTAATGGGGATATAAATATTTTAAAGAAAAGTATTTTGATCAAAATAGGTGATAGGACAAAAGGAGGTTAGGATAATGAATGGTTTTGCTAAGTATCTCTAAAATTCTCTTAAATAAAATCAAAATATTGAAAAAGAAAGCACCTGGGTAGTAGGTGGAATCATACTTTATTCGTTGCCATATTTGCTCGATAATTATGTTCATACTTTGGATGTAATTCTGTGATCAATGCTAAAAAATAATATTTACATAATTAGCTACCTTCATGGAAAGTATAAGTATAGATAACTTAATATAATTTTATACATAAGTGTATATATATGATTTTTTCTTTTTCTTCAGACTTTGTTGACTAGTCTCATGGTTTTCTCGCAAAAACCTATCCTTTTGCACCTTCAAGAAGTTTTTCACAGTCATAAGGATTTTGTTTCCCAAGCAGTTTGGTTAGAAACTGATTTTCAATACTACTAGCTATTGGAAGTGCCCAAGACCAAGTTTTCGCTGCAAGATCTCTCTCTCTCTCTCTCTCTCTCTCTCTCTCTCTTTAGGGACACAATATTAGAAAATCAAGGGGTCGTAGGAGGAGATGGAATATCCATCTTCTCTATGACTTTTATATTTGATTGCTTCACTAATTCCTTGATGATCTCCTCTTTGGACTGGGGCCTTTGATATAGCCTGAGTCAATGCCCGTTGGCCACCAATGGTGCTTGGGTATCATCAATGGTACGAATCCTTATGAACCCATTTTCAAATATAGTTTTGACTTCATATGGTCCCAACTATTGAGTGTAAAACTTTCACTTAAAGAAATTGTATCTTGAATCAAATAAGAGTGCACAATCTCCTTCTTTGAACTTATTTTTCTTGATGAATTTATCTTACTTTTTGCTCATCACCGCTGGACGACAGTCGTTTGTTGAATGACATCTTGATGAATTTCATCAATTTCATTAAGTTGGTCCAACCAATGTTGTTGAGCCTCAAAGAGGTCCATCCCTACTTTTAAAGCTATCCTTAATGTTTTGAATTCAAATTCAATAGGGAGGACAACCTGCTTCCCATATACCAACTCACAAGGCATGCAATCTGTGGCATTCTTATAAGTAACTCTGTAGGCCCACAAGGCTTCCAGAAGCTTCGGCCCAATATTTTTGATGATGCTGTACTGTCTTAGCTAAAATAGATTCCAGAATCAACAATGTAAACTTTGAAATGATAGTTGTAAACTCAAAATGAGAACTCTAGCAAAAAACCCTAAAAAAACATGAAAAACTGCCTAAAAACGAAAAATGTTGATGCTGAAGTATTGGAATGCTGGAAGACCTTAAAATTTTAACAATTTTTCGACCATGACATTATGGAAAAATTTTATGACTAAAAAAGGTTTAAAAATGAACACGCGAATGAAAGAGTCATTATACCATGAGTAATTATTTTTTAAATGCTAAAAATATGACGACTTAAAAATCTTAGCCTAAAACAAATTGACACATTGCAACAAAAATTTAAAAGTCAACCATCAAATTTACACACAATGTAGGGAAACTCGATCCATTGTAATGAAAACTTAAATATCAACCATGAAATTGACCCATTGTGAAGGCAAACTCGATCCTTTATAACGAAAACTTTAAAATCAACAATAAAATTCACACATAATGGGATCAGGTTACTAGTCGAGGATCAGCACGGACCTTGTAGGAAAAATAAAATAAAACAATATAATATATAAATATTTAAAATGAAAAATATAAAAGAAAACAAAATTAAAATATTTGAAAAAAAAAACACAAAAAAATTAAAAACAATATAGTAAATAAAATATATATATTAAAAACATAAAAAAAATGACCAAAAAAACATTGAGAAAAATAAAACCAAAGAAAAATACAAAAAAAATAATAAAGAAGTAAATAATAATATATATTAGAAACATAAAAAAATTAGCAAACATTGGTAAAATAAAATAAATATAAAAACATGAAAAAAAACACAATATAAAAACATACCTAAAGAAAAACAAAAAAAAATCAAATTTAAAAATTACTATAAAAAAACAAAAATTAGCTTATTTAAAAAAATTATAAAAAAATAAATAAAAATACCAAAAAATATTTCGAAACCAAACATAATTTAAAAAAATAATTAGAAGTCAACCCAAAAAAAACACAAAATGGAAACAAAGTTTAAAATAATTAAAAAATAAAAAAACAAGAAGTTAAAAAAAAAAAAAACATTTATTAAAATTAATTAAAATATATAAAAAAACATTATAATAAAAGAAAAAACATAAAAAAGATTTTAAAAAAATAGTAAAAAAAATTTAAAAAAATTTAAAAACTTAACAATAATAATAAAAAAACATTTATAAACATTATAATTTTTTTTTTTAAAGTTTGAGGCCTTGGTTTCCCAACCCAGGTCCATTAGGCCTCTAGGGTAGGTGGCCGTGGCAGTCAGCCATTGGGCTAGGCGGCCTTGGCAGCTACGCGTAGTTGCCAAGGTTGCCCAGCCCAACGACCCTGGGTTGGCTGGTCGATTTCAGGAATTGACCAACCAAGCCAGGTCCACTGGGTCATTGGGTTGGGCAGCCTTAGCAACTGAGTGTGCAACTTGCTAAGGCCACCCAACCCAGTAGCCCTGGCTTGGCTGGCTGATTCTCGGGATTGGCCAGCCAGCCCGAGGTCGCTATGCTGGGTGGCGGTGGCTACTATGGTCGCCCATCCTAGCGACCCTGGGCTTGGCAGGCCGATACTGAGAATCGACGTGCCAAGTCACTAAGATGTTGGGTTGGGCTGAGCGTTCAGGTACTCAAATTTTTAATTTTTATAAATGGTTTTTTTTTTTTTTTTTTTTATGTTTTTAATTAATTATAATGTTTTTTTTCAAAATATTTTTTGTATTTTATTTATTTATTTATTATTAGTATTATTTTGTTTTGGTATTTTTTTCCTCACACCACACAATCATATATATATATATATATTATATATATATTTTGTAAAAAAAAAATTAAATTCATTATAAAAAAACATTGCGAAATATAAACAAAAAATTAGGAATTTACAGGATAAGTTCCTTAGATAGAACACTAAAGGACACCGCTCACAAACAGATCACAAATTAGTGCACCAATATTCTTAACGTGGTTAAAACCCTCAAAGAGGGAAGCAATCCATGACCTGAGCCAATGCAGATACTTTAGACATTTTATTAATGTAAAAGAAAGAAAATTTACATAAGCTTCTCTCATGAACTGTCACCTTACAAATGACCCTCCATCCTCTTTAAATAGAGATCATGGACCAATCTGGTGTTAAGCCACAGATCAAGTGTCATAAATACTGAAGAGAAAATGAACCGTTAGACCATTTCATCTTTAGAACATATCATGACCGTCACATTGTAAGTTACAAAAAGTACAAAGTAAAGAAACACACTTTACCTAACTAAAAACTAGACCAAGTTATACTTAACTATTTCTTATGTGTCAGAATATCCTAGCAAAAAACACATTAAAAAACTAACATCCTAGGACAAAAAACAAGAAGAGAAATAAGACAACTTGAAAAATTGTTAAATAATCAACATTTTTTTTTTGTGCAAACTTAGGACATAGGAAAATTTAAAGTGTCAAAAATGTCTTAAAAAAAATATTGAATGCATTTCAAAATCTGCATGAAAATCACCAACATTTTAAAAAAATATCCACACTTAATACATTAGAAAATTTAAAGTGTAAAAAATAAGCCCTCTAAAGAAAGAGGTTGATGTTGCATCAACACGTTTCAAAATCAACATAAAAATCACTAACATTTAAAAAATATGTTCATACTTGATACACAAGAAAATTTAAAATGTTAAAAATATGCTCCAAAAAAAAAAGGTGTATTCTGAATCGACACTTTTCAAAATCAGATGATTTTTTGCTACCTCAACAAAATGGGTACTCGGTATAGTTCCCGTTTCAAAGTTTACACTGTTAATCTTGTTGGTAACTTCCACTTGTCCATTTGCTTGAGGGTGATATGGAGTGGACATCCGAAGCTTGATTTTAAACTTCTCAGTAATGGATTGGATCAATTTAGAAGTAAATTGAGTGCCTTGATCGGTAACGATATCTCATGGTACACTAAAACAGACAAATATTTTTTTTTATATAAAAAATCAACCACTGTTTGTTCTGTCACCTTTTGTAGGGCTTTAACTTCAACCCATTTAGTTAGATATTCAGTGCAACAATCTCTAACATAACTTGTGGTTTCAAAGGAATTTTGTTAGTCTATGTTGGTCTTCCCATTCTTTGATATTTATCACAACTTCTAACATACTTTTTAGCATCTAAAAATTGTTGGCCAATAATATCCTTCTCGCAGAACTTTATTTGCATTCCTTTTATTTGCAAAGTGGCCTCCACAAGGCTCATCATGACATGCTTTTAGGATGTCGTACATTTCATCTTCCCAAACACACTGTCAGATCATGATGATTGGGCCTAGTTCAGAACAAGTATACTTGAATCCAAGAGTACATAAGATTATTTTTGACAACTCTCTACTGCTCTGTGTGCAATAAGTGTTGTTTGAGTTTACTTAGTTAAATAATTAGCGATATCTGCAAACTAGGGTACCTTAGTAGACAAGGAAAACGAATGTTCATTACGGAAGACATCATCTATAGGGTTAAACTCTTTTGCATTATGAAGTTGTGATAAGAAATGAAGAATGACATTCTCCTTTCATGGCTTATCAACAATAGTAATATCAAATTCTTGTAGGAGAATAAGCCACCTGGAGTCACTCTACCATGCATAATAGGTTTATTCATAAGATACCAGATGGTAGAGTGATTAGTATGCACAAAGAAAAGATATCCAGTAATATAATGATGGAATTTTTTTTATGGCATGAACCACAACAAGAAATTATTTTACAATAATCATATAATTTAGTTTGGTTAGAATTAAGTTCTTACTAATGTAATAAATGGCGTAAGGTCTTTGTTCCTATTTTTAACTTGACACATTCCTAGTGGGTGTGTCTGAGGCATATGCATGAATATGAAAGGGTAAGGACCAATTAGGACCTCCAAAAATAGGAGTAGAGGATAAATTTTCCTTAAAGGAATTGAATTCCAACTGACATTGATCATCCCAATGGAATTCTGTAGCTTTGGTCAAAAGAGTAAATAATGGGGAAGCTAACTTTGTGAAATTTTCTATAAATATTTGGTTGCACCCTGCATATCCTAAAAAATTGCTGACATCCTTTTGTGTGTTTGGGGTTGGTAATTTAAGAGTTACCTATGTTATGGCAAGTTCCACCCTAATCCCTAAGGAGAGACATGATGCCCTAACACAATTCCTTCTGTGAGAAGCATTTGGCATTTCTCATTGTTGAGAGAGAGATTGTTTTCTTGACATTGAATTAATACCTTTTCAATTCAAGGCCTCCTCAAAAATTTCCCCGTATACTGTAAAACCATCAAGATATATTTCAACACAATCATTGGTTAAGTTATAAAATATCTCGAGAACAACCCCTTGAAAAGTTCCCAGAGCATTACATAATTGGAACGATAGAACTCGGTAAACATAAGTTCCCCATGGACAAGTGAAGATAGTTTTTTTCCTGATCCTCAGCGGCTACTTGAATATGATTAAAATGGTTGAATCCATCAAAAAAAGAGAAAAAATTCTTCCTTCCTAGGGTGTCTAAGATCGGATCAATGAAAGGCAAGGGAAAATAATATTTTAGGGTAGCCTTGTTTAGCTCTTGATAATAACCGTACACTCTCCACTTGCCATTCTTTTTATGAACAATAACTAGGGGTGAGAAATACATCCATTTAATATTTGAAATAAAATAGATAAAACCTATATTCAACAACTTTTGTAACTCTTCTTTGACTATGTCCCTTAGAGATATATTCATCCTTCTTTCGGGCTGCCTAGTAGGTCTAGAGTCCTCTTTTATATAAATGTGGTGGGTACACAAATTGGGAGAAATCCCAGGAAAAAGATTTATTGCTTTTCCTAAGCATTTCTATTAGTTTCTTTTGTTGTGAAGGCTTTAGTAAGAGATTAATTTTCAGAGTATTTCTAGGATATAATTCAATAGATTTAGTTCGATTTTCCCATTTGTTACACTAAGTGGGTTTCGAATTTGGTGCCAGTGAGAAAGAAAAATGCGCATATTCGACTTTATGTTTATTTCCACAATCTAAATAAAGTGTTAGATAGAGGCAACTACCCCGTTCCACTCACAGAGCATATTTTACAATGTGTCTCTGGTTCTGAAATGATATCCTTATTAGACAATTTTTCTGGTTATAACCAAGTTATGGTCTCTCTTGCTGACCAACTCATGACTACCTTTAGAATTCCATGGGGAATGTTTTCCTATAGGAATATGCCTTTTAGGTTGTTATCATTGAGTCCACCTTCTAGAGAGCAATGTAAATTGATTTACATGGCTTGATAAATGAGTCAGTTTTTTTATCTTGTTGATGTGATTGTGTACTCTTAAAAGAGATCAAACCACTTGTCACATATGAGGAATGTATTTGAAAGATGTCAGGAATTTGGCATATCTTTAAATCCTAAGGAGTCCATTTTTGATGTCACAGAAGGTAAATGTATTGGTTTTGTAGTTTCAAGAAATGGAATGATGATTGATCCTAAGCGAACTCAAGCCATTGCAAATTTATATCACCCCGTTTCTAAGAAATCCATGCAATAATTTCTTGGGAAAATAAATTTTGTTAGAAGGTTTATTCCCATTTTTTTTTTCTTTTTCTGAGATTGTAAGGTCACTCCAAAATTTGGTTAAAAAGAACTCTATTTTTAAATGGGGTGAACACGAAAAGGAAGCCTTCAGTACAATCAAGCAAGCCATATCTGAAGCATATTCTCTAATGATTCCCAATTTTACTAAAGAATTAAATCTATACACTTTTTCATTTGATAATTCATATGATGCTATTCTCACCCAAAAGAATGATCAAACAATGAAATACCCATCAAATTTATGAGCTCTACTTTAAAGGGAAAAAATGAATTATTCAACTGTATATAAGAAAGCTTTTGATGTCTTTAAAGCAGTCAAAGATTTTAGACCCTACTTGCTCAAATCCAAAACTAAAGTTATTGTCCCTTATACAATAGCTAATAACTTGCTGGTTCAAAAATAGCTTGGTGAGAAAAGAGAACATTGGACGAAAGCTATACAGGAATATGACCTTGAGATCAAACCTTCCCAAATTGTTAAAGGACTAGTGTTGGAAGAATTTGTCATTGATGTCACAAGGTGAATGGGCTAGTACTTGCTTGATGATTTGCATGCACATTTAAGTGAATTTGGTTACAAGAACATCATAGAGTGATAGTCCTTGTCATACCATTTCATTTGATAGGTGGCACATTTTGTGGGTCCTCCTGGTTGGAAAGGCATTATTTTTTAAATATTGATGCCCCAATCAATGATTTTGACACTAGCACATTTGCCTCAATGATTTTTGGCCTTAACATTCATTGCTACCCTAAAATGAAGGTTAAAGATCACAAACTAAGAAGCCTTAATTCATTGGTTCATATCTCCATGGAAGGAGAATACAAGAAAGGACAAATTTGATTTTTTTAAGTGTCCTAAAGTCTCCTCTAAGAAACTCAATTTATCCTCTTCAAGTCGGTTGATTTTTTGTTGTTGTTGTTGTTGAAAATAGTTATGGAAAAAAGCAAGCTGGCTCTAGCAAGTGTGGTAACTACTCATGGGTCAATTTGACCCCATTATAGGCTCCTCCATCATGTATTTACACCCTACCCGTGGGTAGATTTGAGAAAGAAAATTCATGGTTGATCTGAGGTAAAAAGGAGCAGTTTGAAATATAAACATCTAAGGCCTTGTGCTTAAATACTAATATGAAGAAAAGAAAATGAAAAAAATCAAATGATTGGCCTGGGATTTGTTTTTGGTTTTTGTGATTTTCGGGTCATAGTTATATTGCTAATCAAATCTCTGAGGAAATTTTGGAGTAAACTTTAATCATCTCATGAAAAACAAATTAGGCATCCTAAGCAGCTCAAAATTTGGATTTTTTTTTGTAGATGATCTTGTCCTATATTAGTCTAAGATTCAACCCTTTATGGCCTGGAAATTTTGGCCTTGAGACCATATTTTTAGCCCCTTTGTATCTCAATCCCGAGGCAAGAATTTTGGCCTATTACAAACCTCTTATTCCGCATAAAGTTTTTGGAAATTCAACCTCTCTATGGTTAGTGAAATTCAGTCTTGAGGTAAATATTTTTGGACTATGATAGTTTGGCCCTAAGGCAAGATTTTTGGCTTCCTAGAGAAGATCTCAGACCTAAGGTAAAGAGAGGTATTCTGACTATGATTTAACCATAACTTGGAGCTAATTTTGAGTAGATTCTAGCAAACTTTGGATTATGTTTTTGTATAAGACCTTGAGAAAAACTTGAATAATATTTAGATTGGCTTTTGGATCAAACCTTAAACAAGACATGAAAAGCTTTCAATCCAAAGCCTTTAAGTAGACTTGAAGATCCTTGGAGCATATCATTTTGAAGATGCCTTGAAGACAATTTTAAGTCGACTCCAAGATCCTTGGAGCAGACCACTTTGAAACTGACATGAATACACCTTTAATCAGACTTGAGGATCCTTGGAGTAGACCGTTTTGGAGCGGACTTGAAAAACACCTTGAAGAAGATATTAAATTATAGTACACCCTATGGAAAACTTATCTTGGAGTAAAATTTAATATGAATTTGTATCAGAATTCATTGGAACATATCTTGAAGTTGTATTTCACAAGAAGAATTTCACACTTGTAGCAGACCTTTGATGCCTATCCTAGAGCAGATATTTGGAGTCCTTATTGAATCTTTGGAGGTGGTATAATTGTGCTAGGGAAGGAATTTATAGCTTCCTTCAGGAGGTTGTCACCTCCTTCCAATGAGAGATGGTAAATCTTGGGGTTTTATCCCTTCCAGTTGTAGCTGGTAAACCAAAATTTGTAGCTACCATTGTAATATTGAAATTATACAGATATGTATATATTGTGCTCATTTTATGTGATGTTATTGGTTAATCATTTTAATACTTAAATTAATGAAATTTATGAAACACCGATTCACCCCTCCTCTTAGTATTTCCGACAATTGGGATCAGAGTAGGTTACCCTCTAACAATATAATCATAGGAGGGAAGATCATGAGTGGGGATATGGAAATGGAAGGCATATTTTCAAGAAAAATTCCAATTTTTGATGGAAATTATTATCCACTATGGAGTAGTTGTGTGTAAACCTACTTGAAGGCTTTATGAGTGGATGTTTGTTTCTCCATCATAAATGGTTGCAAAGTTCCTAAAAATCCTCCAGTTGAATTTAATGAGAACTATTTGTTTAAATGAAATTCAAAATATCTTCATACCATCATGGGTGGTTTGTCAAGAACCATTAAGTCGAAGGAATTATACCATAGCCAAAGAAGTCCAGGATAAACTTAAAACATTGTATGAAGCTGATGAGAAAGTCAAGCAGGTCAAAATTCAAAAGTATAGAACTTAGTTTGAAAATATGAAATGGATGAAAAAGAAGATGTTGTGACTTACTTACTTGGATTAAATTAAGTTTTCAACTCCATCAGAGGATTACGGGAAAAAATTTAAGATCCAGTCGTCATAAGGTCTTGAGATTGCTTACCTTGAAATACGATGCCAATGTATATACCATAGAAGAAACCAAGGACTTGACCAAGACAACAATGGAAAAATTACATTGCACTCTCACAACATAAGAAATGAGAATAAATACAAAGGATGGACCATCATCTAGAGAAGTATCTTTTAAAGCCACACAAAAGACAATAAACAAAAAGATCAAGGTTGAAGGAACTCTAAACGATGATTCAAATGTATAAGAAGGAAATTTGATTTGGTAGTTAAAAAGGGGAACCAAAAAACACAAAGATAAGTTACATTTTAAGTTTTTTGAATGTCGTAGAATAGGTAATTTTGTTAATATATGTCCTTTTAAGGAAAATAGAATCTTTCACAAGAAAAATCTTTATTCTAAAGAGGACAACAAGTCTTTAAAAGAAAGTGATAGTGAAGAAATTGATGCAAGAGATGTTGTCTTCATAACTGAAGAAAATAAAGATAATGACCATGATGATGAAGGGGTCAATGATTCATATGATGAAGAACCAAATCTTAGAATAGATTCTATTTGGGGACTCAAAAATATTCAGGGACCAAACATGAAGATGAAGACTTTCAAGAAAAGTTGAAGAATAGTGAAAAGTAAAATGCCTTGCTTAGAAATAAAATAGAGAATTGTTCTTGAAAAGTGTGATGAGAAAATTGTCTCTTTAAAAGTTCATCTTGAAGAAGAAAAATAATTGAGGAAGTGATGAAGATTCAAATGAAGAATGATTGAGAAGTGCGTAAGAAGCTTGAAGAGGATGTTATAACATTGAAGGATAAATTTGATAAGCTTAAGAAGATTTTGAATAGCTCACTAGTGTTGGATAACTTTCTCAACTATTAAATATCTCCAGGTGATAGAACAGGTCTTGATTATGAAGGCACATCTTCGAGCAAGGAAGGCATAATCTCCAAGCCTTTGAAGGAGGAAATTAAAGGGGAATTTATAAATGCTGCTACTTAAAGAAGTTCTGCTTATTTTCCCAAGAACATCCAAGATTAGCAATGGTTTGAACCAACTTCAAAAAAAAAAAAAAAAAAAACCAGAAGATCATCCTACTCTTCCAGTTATGAAAATATTTTCCTTGGTCATTATTATTCCTGTGGAAATTTTGGGCATAAAGCATTCCATTGTAAAATCAATACAAGATACAATTATTCAAGAAGCATAAATGATTAGGGAAGGAATATATCGAGAAATGTTGATGGATCTATGAATAGAAACTATAATCCATTTGAACCACTAATGAATCAAAATATTGGGTGATACAAATGCAATAATGTTGGCCACAAGAAACATGATTACATGCTTGAAAATGCTCCAAACATAAAGGCATAAAATCCAGTTATGAAATGAGAAATGAAAAATAAGGGATTGTAAATTAGCATTGATCGTTGAAGATAAAGAATTTGAATGGTACATATAAAGTGTATTCTCGACACATATGAATGGAGATCGAAACAAATTCGTCATCTTAAAAGAAAATAGTGGTAATGTTACATTTGGAGATAATTATTCTGTCAAGATACTTAGAAGAGGTGTGGATATGAGGCACAAAGCGTTTTTCTAGTCAAGTGTTTGAAGCACAATCTTCTCATTATTGGAAATATGTGTGATCAAGGGTACAATATCTTCTTTGATTCTCTAAAGTGCTAAATGAAAGAAAAATATCGAGGAAGATTGGTTGCAACAACCATAAGAATACCAAACAACATATACGTTCTAGACCAGGTAGAGTGGAATAAACTTATAGCCAAGAAAAAGATTCATGAGAACGAAAATCAAGGAAATGATAAGAAGACATAAGTCATGTTGAGTGCCATATTTTGAGGGGGAGTAGCCCCAAAGACACGAGTCACCCTTTCCCATTGATGTCAAAGGGGGAGAGAGAAGTAAGAGAAGAATGGAGATGAAGGAAGTGAAGCATGGAGACAAAGGGAGAATGATGAAAGGGGGATCATATGTGTTGGCATCAATGACAAAGGAGAATATTGTTGGAAGATTTTTTCATAAATTTCAAAGGGTGAATGGGTTAGTAGTTGCTTGATGATTTGTGTGTACATTTTAGTGAATTTGGTTACAAGGACACACTAGAGTGATAGTCCTTATGATACCATTTCAATTGATAGGTGGAACATTTCGTGGTTTCTACTGGTTGGAAATATATTAATTTTTAAAGATTGATGCCATAGCCAATGAGTTTCACACCAACACATTTTATCCAAGGGTGTTTGGCCTTAAAATTCATTTCTACCCTAAAAGGGAGGTCAAAATTCATAAACTAAGAAGCCTAAATTCATTGGTTCATATCTACCTTGAAAGGAGATTACAATAAAGGAAAAATTTGAATTTTTTAAGTGTCATAAAGTCTCCTCTAAGAAAGTCAATTTATCCTCTTCAGGTGGACTTGAATTTTTATTTTGTTGAAAATATTTATGGAAAAAATCAAGCCGACTCCAAAAAGCATGGTGCACCTTCATGTGTCAAGTAAGCGCCATTATAAACTCCTCCATCATGTATTTATATGCTAGCCACGGGTAGATCTGAGCAAGAAAAAATGTGGTTGATATGTGGTAAAAAAGAGTAGTATGAAATAGAAACATAGGAGGTCTTATGATTAAACGCTAATCTGAAGAAAGGAAAATAAAATATTCAAATGATTGGATTAGCATTTGCTTCTAGTTTTTGTTATTTTTTGGTTATGGTGATTGGCTATTGTTGATCAATTATGTGAAGAAATTTTGGAGTAGACTTCAATCATGTCATGAAAACCAAATTCGAGCTTCTATGCAGCTTAGAATTTGGCCTTTTTTTTAGTTGATCTCATCCTATATTAGTTTGAGATTCGACCCTCTATGGCCTGAAATTTTTGGCCATGAGACCAAAGTTTTATCCCCTTTGTAGCTCGACCCTTAGGCTGATCTATTACAGATATATATTTCTACATAAAGGCCAAGGAAATTTAGTCCCTTTGTGTCCAGTGAAATTTGCACCTGAGGTAAATATTTGTTGACTGTGGTAGTTCATACATAAGGAAATAGTTTTTGCCTCCTCTAGTAGATATTGGACTTGAGGTAAAGAGAGGTATTTGACCTATTGTTTGACCATAAATTTGAGCTAATTTTGAGCATATTCTAGCAGACTTTGGATCAGGTTTTTGTATCAGACCTTGAGAAGAACTTGAACAATATTTAGATTAACTTTTGGATAAGACCTTAAACAAGGCTTGGATATATTTCAATCCAAATCATTTAAGAAGAAAATAAGATCCTTGGAGTATAACATTTTGAATCTAACTTGAAGACACTTTTAAGAAGACTTGAAGATCCTTGGAGTAGACCATTTTGAAACTAACTTGAAGACACCTTTAAGCAGACTAAAGATCCTTGGAGCATAATTGAAGATCACCTCGAAGAAAATCTTAAATCATAATAGACCTTGTGGTAGACTTATTCTGAATAAAAATTTAATATGAATTTGTAGCAAACTTTGTCTAGAACATATCTTGAAGTTGTTTTTCACAATCAAACTTTCACACTTGTAGAAAAACTTTGATACCTGTTATGGAGTAGATATTTGGAGCCCTTATTGAAGTCTTGGAGGTGGTAGGGTGGTTTTAGGGAAGGGATTTATAACTTCATTTAGGATATTTTCGCCTCCTTCTAGTGGGAGCTAGTAAATCTTGGGGTTGTATCCCTTCCAGTTGTAGATGGTAAATCTAAAGTTGTAGATTCCTTTATATTCACATATGATGTTATTGGTTAATATATTGTGTTCATTTGACTTGATGTTATTGGTTAATCATTTCGATACTTAAATTATTGACATTTATGAAATACTGATTCACCCCCCTCTTAGTATTTTTAACAATTGGGATTAGAGTATGATACCCTTTAACAATCTAATCACTGAAGAGAAGATCATGATTAGATATGAAAATGGAAGTCATATCTTCAATAAAATTGTCAATGTTTGATGGAAATTATTATCCAATATGGAGGAGTTATATGGAAACCTACTTGAAGGATTTAAGAGTGGATGTTTGGCTCTCCATCATAAATGGCTACAAAGTTCCTAAAAATCCTCCAACTAATCCTAATGCGAAGAAGTTGATTAGCTGCAATTCAAAATCTCTTCACACCATCATGGGTGGCTTGTAAAGAACCATTAAGTCTAAGGTGATGACCTGTACCACGACCAAAGAATTTTGGGATACAATCAAAACTTTGTAGGAAGGCGATGAGAAATTCAAGCAGGTCAAACAACAAATCCATAGAAATTAGTTTGAAAATATGAAAATGGATGAAAAATAAGATGTTGTGAGTTACTTACTCAGAGTAGATGAAGTTTTCAATTCCATCATATGATTAGGAGAAAAAATTGAATATCCTTTGGTCATACAAAAGGTCATGAGATCGATTCCTTTGAAATACGATGCTAAAGTATCTTCCATAGAATAAATGGAGGACTTGACCAATATGAAAATATAAGAATTACATAGTGCTATTACATCATATGAAATTAGAATAGATACAGAGGATGGTACATCATCCATAGAAGAATTTTTTAAAGCCAAATGGAAGACAAGAAACAAAGAGCTAAATGTTGAAGGAACTCCAAATGATGAATCTTCAAATGTAGAAGAATAAATATCTCTTGATAGGTGTCTGGAAAACCCACTATCCACATATCAATGAATTCCTTAATTCTGAGCATATAAAACAATATTAGACTTATTTGTGCTTTATTTTTTCCTTCCAGACTTTGGATTCCTGGCTTGTTTGCTTGATAATTGTATCAAGCATTTTATTTCTAAGTCTACAATCAAGTGCTCCATGGAAAAAATCATGACAAACATAACATTGAATCAAACTGTGAATGATTTATTGTACATGACACTACTCATCCTTTACCTGATAGATTGACTACTTGGCTGTCAATTTCTTCATCATGGATTGAGCTGTGTAAATGACAGATCAAATCTACAATTTGTTGCCTTGTGCCCATAATTTGTACTATAAAACAATAACCTAGAAAGATGTCTTCATACCTGGGAGAAAATAATTTTTTGAAAATTGGCTAAGATATTCTTTGTGAAATTCGATTTGCCTCTCTTGCATTATTTGAATTTTGCTGAGTCAAATTACTGCTTCTATTTTGCAACATTTGTCTTTGGATGAAAATTGGATTATGTGCTCCCTTTATCTTTTTTCTATTGCATTGCTCTAATTTTTGATTCTTGCACAAAGGTAATCACTTTATTTCCCTTCATATCAACTTCTGATCTTGAATCGACCTCAAATCCAAGACTTGCTCTATTATTTCAGACCCTTTGCGCATCAAGGATACCATTTAAGCTTTCAACACCTTTTCCAAATTTCTCATTAAATCTTAACTGATATTTAGTTTTTTCAAGCTCTTTTCTTAGAAAAACAATTTCTCCTTCAAGTTCAAAAGCTTGATTGTTCTCACTAAGTTTCCCATTTAGAGTTTCTTAAATCGTATTACCTTCTTCAATTTGTAGGAGAAAGGTTCAATAAATTCAACTTTGTCCTTGATCAATAATTATTTTTGAGTTTTCTTTTCTTTGTCAGCCTCTAAATCTCTTCAAGAGCACTGACCAAGTCTCCTTCTAAGTCAAATTCAGCCTCTTCTCCGTCAGAATCAACAACGTCTTCTTGCATATCGCCTATGGCCATGAGTGTAAATTCGTTTGGTATTTCATAACATTTATCCCCATCTGATGATTGGATTCCTTCACTTTTAGAGGAGTTGGAATCTTGGGTGTAGAATATTTTCTTCTTAGCCTTTTTTTTTTTATCCTTTTTCACTTTTCTAAACTCCTCTCTAGGGTCATACTCATTCTTCTTCTTTTTTGGACACTTGGAGGCATAGTGACCTACTTTACCACACTTAAAGCACTTGAAAAGGTAGATTACCTTTGTACTTTCCGAGCCTCTCTTGAGGCTTCCTTATGAACTTAACATCCTCTTCATTTGATTCATAGCATGAACCATTATGTTCTTCCTTGGGCTTCTTATCTGCTTTCAAGAATGACTCCTTTGTTATTGGCTTGCCATTAGAAATTCTTATCTCATAGGTAGTAAGAGTGCCAATAAGTTGGTTGAAAGTGATAGTATTCAAGTATATCATCTCCTCTATGGCTGAAAATTTAGGATTATATATCTCAAGGAGAGATCTCAACACCTTTTGAGCTACTCTAAGCTCTTTCAACTCTTCATCAAGATCTCTTATAGTATTCACAACCTCATAAACTCTAAGAAAGTATTTAGCAATATATTCATCATCATGCATCTTCAAAGACTCATATTTCATTTTAAAACCTTAAAGTTTGGATTTATTTACCTTATTATCACCTTCATAGCAGCTGCTCATCTTTTCCCAGATGGATTTTACAATAGTGCAAACCATGAATTTAACTAGTTCTAATTCAAGTAAGCCAACAAGTAGAGAATTCATAGCTTTAGAATTACATTTAAATTCCATCTTATGATATCTAGAATCAGGTCTTGAGGCTTTTGATATTCTTCTTCCATTGCATCCCATACACCAACACCAAGTGATTGAATATAGGTTTTCATCCTTATCTTCCAAAACACATAGTCTGTTTTGTAGAAATTTTGAATAATAAGCACATATTCAATGGAGATTATCCTGATCATGTACTATTGCAGAATACATACACAATACATAAGCTCCTCTACGTTGATCATCAATATAGCAGCATCAATAACAATAAAACATCAAGAGCATGCACACACTAACACAATATGTAACCCGGGGAAAGCTTATAGCTGAAAACCCCACACTATCTGTATATTAATGATTGAGAACATGTAACATTACAATAGTCAATACTTCTCACAAGTACCCAGCACTATCTCCACCTGTTACACACAATACAGCTTAGATCTGATCTCCAAATCTATTCCACTGCTTGCCTGCCTCCACTGCTCAATACCTGCTCAAGAATGGATGAGAATGGTTGAACCAAACTCGTATTTACCTCAAAAGAATCACTCACATTGGGAATCACATGAGCAGAGGCTATAATCACTTGGTATTGGCCAATTCTCATTGGCATAACTCAATCTCATTGATTGTGCAAATCCTCATGCACAACTATAGTCACAACTAATAGCAATTTGATCCTCTAACACTTGTCCCTGTTGAACTGAACATGCATTGACATGCAACTGAGTTAACTGATGTATTCTTTAGTTGCATTATGAGTTAATAATTAGT
>APFE030930581.1:280001-296950 GCA_000404065.3 Pinus taeda
CATGCATTGACATGCAACTGAGTTAACTGATGTATTCTTTAGTTTCATTATGAGTTAATAATTAGTTTAACAACTCATCATTAATCTATTTGCAATTAGACTAATTACAACTAGTTTAACCAAGTCAAATTGAACACAACTCCATCAACTCCACAATCAACTCCACCAAACTCAACTGATTGAGTTCTAACTGAAGTCATGCATGCAACAACTCAACTGACCCACAAAGAAAATGTATTTCCTTCTGATAGCTACATGTGCAGAAAATTTATTTCCTTCTGATAGCTACATGTGCCACATCTGTAGCTCAAACTGAAGTGCTCCAAGAGAATAAGATAAATCTTATAGTCTAAATATTATTATAAGCTAATAATATTTGACTGCTCTATAATTAGACTTGACAGTGTCACCACTATTGTCTAAAAATAGAAGTCCATCTATTTTTTCCAACTTGACCAATCATCCATAAATAGCATCCTGCAACTCATAGACATGATCCATATGTCTAAAAATAGACATATTCTAAAAATAGACTTTGCGCCATAATTTGCCTGCGGGCCCACTTAGTGAAGGTGACTCTTTTCACTAAGCTCCATCATGTTGTTGCAATCTCAATAGGGCCAGAACTCAATTACCCTGCTATTGATAAGCAAGCATATGTAGTTTACAAGATGGTGAAACACTTTAGGCCCTACTTGCTAAAGAACCACTGTACAGTATTCGTCCTTACCCAGTAGTCTGCACATTGCTTGTAGAACAAGAACTAGGTGAACGACGTGCAAACTAGATGACATCTTTGCAAGAGTATGATCTTGAAATCAATCTAATTCACACAATCAAAGGACATAGGCTATGCAGACTTGCAACTGAAGCAGTACACGCACCGGAGACTGAAGAAGAGCTCATCAGCTGGGAGAAGTAAATTTAGATTTATGATATAAGGCAAGAAACACCCACTAAAGACGAAACCCCTTGGTACGGAGATATGTGTCAGTACCTTGAGCACGAAACACCATACCCTATCACTTTTCTATCGAATAGAAGAGGGAATTATGCCTCAAAGCCTTATCATATCAATCGGTGCACAAACTGATTTACATGAAGCACAGTAAAGAAGTTTTGCTCAACTGCCTAAAGGCATATGAATCAAAGAAGGTACTACAGATCTGCATGACGGACCTGCCGAGGGTCACTTTGCGGGAAACACCACTGTGCACAAAGTTAAGCGAGTCAGCTTCTATAGGCCCACATTATTCAAGGATGCACATGCTTATTCCCGCAAGTGCTCGATTTGTCAACGATGCGCCGACAGGACACGAAGATTAGCAACCCCACTGCACCCTATTGCAGTTTACAACTTGGGCAAGAAGGAAAAGTATGCATTCACCCAGATCAAGTAGGCTATTGTAGAAGTGCCTGCACTCTATAGCCCAGAATTCAAGAAGGATTTCCTATTATACACCTTCACCTTCGATAATTCGCTCGCTGCAGTACTCACTCAGAAGGATGAAATGAACAATGAATGCCTAATCTCCTTCATGAGCGCAAGCATGCAGGGAACAAAACTCAACTACCCTACTATTGACAAGCAAGCATATGCAGTTTACAAGATGATGAAACACTTTAGGCCCTACTTGGTAAAGAACCACTGCACAGTATTCGTCCCTTACCCAGCAGTCCACACATTGCTTATAGAACAAGAACTGAGTGAACGACGTGCAAACTGGATGACAGCTTTGCAAGAGTATGATCTTGAAATCAAGCCAATTCACACAATCAAAGGACACAGGCTATGCAGACTTGCAACTTAAGTAGTACACACACCAGAGACTAAAGAAGAGCTCATTGGCTGGGAGAAGGAAATTTAGATGTATGATATAAGGCAAGAAACACCCACTAAAGACGAAACCTCTTGGTACGGAGATGTGTGTCAGTACCTTGAGCACGACACCATACCCTCTCGCTTTTCTGTCGAACATAAGAGGGCATTGTACCTCAAAGCCTTAGTATATCAGTCGGTGCACAGAGTGATTTATAGGAAGCACAGTAACAAAGTTTTTCTCAGGTGCCTAGAAACATATGAATCAAAGAAGGTACTACAAATCTGCATGACGGACCCACCAGGGTTCACTTTGCAGGAAACACCACTGTGCACAAAGTTAAGCGAGCCAGCTTCTACAGGCTCACATTATTCAAGGATGCACATGCTTATGCCCACAAGTGCTTGATCTGTCAACGATGCGCCGACAGGACACGAAGATCAGCAACCCCACTGCACCCTATTGCAGTGACCGAACCATTCCAATAGTAGGGCCTGGACATCAGTGGGGAAATATTCCCACATTCTTCAAAGCAACACTGCTACATTCTAACAACAACTGATTACTTTACGTGGTGGACAGAAGCAGTTCCGCTCAAACAAGTGAACGACTAGGAGGTCATCAACTTCCTCCAGCAAAACATCATCTCATGCTTTGACGTTACAGTATCACTTGTTTTTTATAATGCAACGTACTTTTCTTCGTTGAAAATTTATGATTTTTCATTACAGAATGGTATTGTGCTAAAACACTTATCTAACTATTACCTACAAAGAAATGTTCTAGCAGAATCCACGAATAAAACCTCATCTGCATAATTGAAAATATCATTTTCTCTGAGCAGCAGAACTGGCATAACACCCTGATGAATGCATTGTGGGTTGACCGTGTAATACACAAGCCCTCTCTGAATACCTCCCCATACTTCCTGGTCTATGGCAAAGAATCCATCCTTCTGCCCAATATCTACTTGCCTGTACTTCAGCTTTCTCAAGAATCCCAAATCAGGCTTTTCCAGCTAGTTCAGCATAGGATGGATGCTCTCCATAAGCTTCAGGAAGAAAGAATGAAAGAAAAAGAAAAATTCACACTCCACCATAACCATATTAAGAGATGCTTTGATAATAACTTTGCAGGGAAACTTAACTTCGATGTCAATGACTTGGTTCTGAAATGGGATAAGTCCGATGAAGACAAAGGCAAACATACAAAGTTCCAGTCCTTGTGGATTGGTTCGTACACAGTCCAGGAGAAGCATGGACCACACACATATCATTTGAATTCACTTGATGGGAGGTTTTACAACCTTCTGGTCAATGACCAAGATCTCAAGCATTATTTACAATAGGCGGGTTGCACCCCATGCCATGTACATAGCCTTCTTGCTGCTTGTTATTTTCATTTTGTTTGCCTTTCTTACTATCTTTGTTTTTATTTGGCTTGTTATGCTTACTATTTTTGTTTACATTTTTTTTTTGTTTTCTTGATACCTTATTTTTTTGTTTCTGGAAATAAGTGCTGCCAACTACTACATTCTATCTTTTGAATAGAGTACGCGGCTAAGATTTCAAGAGAATTGTGACACTGCAACACTTGGCGAGTCTTGTGCTTGTCTTCTTTGTGCTTAGTTGTAACCTTCGGCCAATGAATTCTTGACTAAAAATACGAGTCATCTGCAAGGGAAGTTTTGTTCCAACCATGAACCTATGTCCACACTGGAAAGCCCCATGCCTACACTCAGCCTTCTGCTCTGTGTGTTTAAGCTCGTCTAACTAGTATAATGAAGAAGGGGAAAATCTAAATGAGCAAGATTATGGCAAAGGTCTTACATGCCTCTCTAAAGGACCAACTTCTTATGCTCTAAATAAGTCAGGATCCCTCTTTCACCTCAAAAATAAATAAGTGGCTTTGCACAGTCCTCTTGAAAAAAATACAAAGGCAAAAGAAGATAAAAGCTTCCAGCGCAGAGAGGTGAAGCATGCAACTCCACCAAGGTACTGACCAGGCTCACTAGCAGTGGAGGAATGCATGTGTTCCTGCGTGACTCCACCAGGGTACTATCCAAGCCTACTGGTAGTGGAGCAACACCAGAGATGAAAACTTATACTCTAAAAATATTCAACTCGCGAGCTAAAATACCCTTCCCGAATTCAAAACATTGTGATCACAGTTGGACTTTTGATTGTGTTTCACTGAGTTGGAAAAAGGTGGACCATGTATGTCTATGAGGTAAGTGGGGAAGTCAAAGTAAACCAGACATTGATTCAATACTTCCTGAAAGACCAAGGCCCTATGCCAGCAATGAACCAAAATAGAGAAGCTGGAGTTCTACCATTGTGTCACCAAGTGTTGTAGCGGCTACAAACACCCTCCAAAATTTTGGCATGCACCCAAATTTGGAGCCTCCCTTGAGAGTTTCACTTGATGATTACACACAACCGGGTTCACTCCATGAGCTCATGTGAGTCTTTGCACCCACCTTTCTTGATCATTTCACCCAACCTTTTGCATGTTGAGATCAATGTCATGCTTGTGACCATGTTCTGGTCATGCTCAAGGTATTCGCTTCCTATGACATGTTGTGTTCGCTATGAAAACATATGTCGCACTCACACACGGAGTCACATACACTATCACACAAGCATCATCGCAGTTGACTAGTGATCAATCACAACTATCGTACTTTTTGCTCACACCTTTGGTCAGTCATGTTGAGCATGTGTGTTCAGATGGTTTGAAACGTCTCGTCATCAAGTCTTGTAAGTGTGTGTTTGCAAGATCACATAGGCATATTTTCACTCATTCACACACTAAGTCATTTTGCTGAAGTTCTGATGATCAGATTCCCCTCTGACAGCTAGAATATCACATTGTCATCGACTCGATCGATTGTCACCCAGAATAGTGCAGAAGCACCAAGCAAGCCTTTTCAAGTTGCATTGCCTGCAAGCAAATTGATCAACCTTCATGTTGGGCAACCCAAGAGTTTGACATGAAATCCACCTCGGGACTCACTCCCCTCAAAAATTATGCAGTGGCTGCAGACCTTTCCCATTCTGCCGATTGCAAAAATTGTACAGACAGGTCAGACAGACACAATGTGCCCGTCCCTATCTCCCTCAGAAAATTGCGCAATTTTTCTAGCCATCCCTTCCAGTTGTCAACTGGCTGCTCACCAAGAAAATTACATATTTTTCATGAGCAAGTCCTCTACTACCCAGTACTCTGCTTAGCTTAGAAATTGTGCAGAGGTGATCAACAAGCCAGCCTCCCACCACCAATGCATTTTTCCCTCAACATCTCCGGACAGCTGACTGTCAGTTCCCTCTAGGAATTGTGTAGTTTTGGTTGCTAATCTCTAGTAGCTGATTGCCAATTCCCCTCAGGAATTACACTGTTTTAGCTGCCAGTGTCCCAGGAGCCAGCTGTCAGTTCCCTCCAGGAATTGCATAGTTTTGGCTGCCAAGCTCCCACTTCCTGCTCGTTCCAGAAATTGTGCATATTGGTTCTGCCCAACCTTCCTGTAAATTGGACTATTCCTCCCAAAAAATGTGCAATTTTGTCCTTCAGCCAAGCCAGACCCCACGGACATTCACTATCAATCTAGTTTTCCCATCTTCATCACCTAGTGACTCTTGTGCAGTTTTCATCAACAATGCCCAGAGCCTCCATCTCGCCTTGCAACCTTGTCACCTCTCTCGTTCACCTACATCCAAAATGATCATGCATCATGGTAGACTAGGAGGTTTTTGGATTTGATGTCATCTCATCATGAGTGACTGTAGATACACATAAACAAACAAACATGGCACAATGACAAATGGGATGAATGAAGGGAGCACATGCAGAAGGGCAAGTTCACCAATAGACGAACATATGATGCATGAAAAGAGATGTGCTCGTGAATGGATGATCATGTAGATGTGTCTGCAGATGGAAGGACAAGCAAACATGCAAGATGTGTTCATGGACAGGCGAACAGATGAACATGCACCTTTTGCGAACGGATGAACCTATCAATCTTGCTAACATGCAAGAAAGGAGAAATGTGTGAATGCAACATCAAACAAACCAACAACCATTGAAGACTCTGCACACTTTTCCATGCGGAGGTGAAGTTGTGACACACCATGAGGACATCCATCACCTAGTAGCATTGTAGCTTGACATGCACACCAACAACAGCATGAATGTACCAGCACTGTCATGTCGAGTCTTTTCATGAGTCATTTCATCCACATGTCTATTGTGGACCATACTACCAATCAATGTAATGTAACGTGGAAGTCCAAGAGACCCACTTGTTGAATGAAGAATCAGGTAAAGTCGAAAATTCATGGAAGTCACTAGTCATGAGGATATTCGAACAACCACAAGGGTCAGTTTCACCCTTGGCTATAAATACCCCCTCATTTGTACATGCAAAGGAATTTTGGACCTCAACTCCTACCACATAGCCTTGAGAGTCTGTAATCTTTTCTTTGAGGAGCAAGTAGTGGCTCCAGTGGCCCCCACACAGGGTTAGTGATGTATGGTGTAGCGATGTGTCATGGAACTTTTTCTTAATTTAGAAGCCTACTCACAAGCCATTACATGTTCACACATGTATTGTATCTGTTGTAAGAGTAATCTTTAACACTTTTAATGCATGTTGCTTTAACCTGTGTTTAACACTTGAACTAATTCAGTTGTTGTAATACATATATGTTAATGAAAATGTGTTTTATATGCTATTAATGTTATCTCACCCATGTAGACTTCTCTCCTATACATCAGATGGACCCTTCCCATAAAACTTTCTATAACAATTGTTGTACTCGCGCAGACTAATCTGCTTAGTTTTATATGTGTTATCCTCCCTTGTGTGTTGTGACTGTCACATCTGAGTGCACTCTTTCGCTGGAAGTTGTGCATGTCCTGTTGTGTTTTTTGTTCCTAACAGAGTTGAGACTTCTCCCAACTGACTTGGGACTCACTCCCATGCTCTCCCTCTATGGTGAAAGAACCATTGACACAAGAGACACTTACAATCACCATGCATGCGAACCTCAGTTCTCGAAAGACAAAGAAGACCACTCTCTTGTGCTAACAAGCAAGAGTTGAGGCAAATATTTAAGATAATGGAAACTGGGCCATCATGCCAGATGGGACTCCCACACCAAACGGTGTGAGGTCTACTTGGGACTTCATACCGTGGTGATCCCCTGAATGTTGGCAGGTCCAACATCATCAACAAATACTATGGACCTTTACCTTTCCAAGACTACAAAAAATTTATTGAGTTTTACAAAAAGGTAAGTATTGAGGATAAGGCAAAACTAGTTGAGTTTTATGTGCATAATATGATCCTAACATATATGAATTTCTAGGACCCCAATTCAAGATTGGAAGACATGCAACTCATGGAATTAGCATCTTGGTTGACACATGAGGAGATAAGAGTTACAGAAGTAAAAATGGTGATGACAAAAGAATAAAAGGAGCCCTTATATATCAGAGCATAATTATTGAACCCCAAGGTTGCCATCAACAACCACAATGTCAGATTCTCCTATGATCCTAAATTAGCATCTAAGTACATAACAATCCAATAGAAATCCATCCTACAATTTCAAGAAAATTTTAGTATGGTGGGGATAGAAATTTTGTAGGATTGCCAAAGAAGATGGTATACACTGCCTCACAATTTACAAATCAGAGAATATCCCTCCCCAAAAAGACTAAGGAATTCCTTGAAGAAAACTACACTATACAAAAGGATCATGCAAAGGCTAAATATTTATAGGATAGGGCTCAAACTCAGTCCTCCCTTACTGTTAGGCCTACAAGAAGGAATAAATCAAGAAGGGTAACAAAAAGAATGGACATACATAGAGGAAAATGCAGGTTTATATCCATAGGAAGGCACACCATCTGAAGTGCCTTGGAATGTCAAAGAGGCCACCAAGGCCATGAATGAGATTCATACTATTGACTGAGTTTCTTAGGGGTGAGAAACACCTTCAACATGGGGGTGAAGATGGGTCCCATTAATAGGTATATTTTGGAGTTCATTTTTCTATCCTCCAACCTTAAAACTCTCATTTTCTCACATTAATTCACATTTTTTGCCATAATATACTTATGATCCAAGTAGATATTGGTGGATACCTACTTTTTCTGCCTATACTTCCAATCAGCTCATTTTGTTTTGTTGTTTATTTAAGCATTTACTATTTTTAGCAGTTTTTCGTGTCCCAAACTTCTGGAGCAGTTTTGATCCCCTAAACGACATTTTTTGAGTTCCACTGCAAACCCATAGCCATTGGCAAGGGCCTATGGTAAAACCTATAGCATTTAGAGAGACCTTTCAAATAAGGTATCGTATGTGCCAAACAGAGATAATATGACCAAGTTATGACCCCAGGAAGTTGGCTACCCAACTATCACCAACGGGGCCCACAAACTTTAGTGTTACATCTCCTGGGTTAGGGTTTTCATTATTTATGGTTTTCTCATGTTTTTCAATAATAAATAGGCCCTTGAGCCTCATTGTAACATAATTCTGAGGCATGTGTCTACCACATCTCTTCTCAGGGATAAGCTACCATCGCCTGAGCTAGTCTTATTTCCATTCTATTTGTAACCATATTTTAGTATTTGACATTAATGAAATGAAGTGTTATTTATGTTGCATCTTTGGATTTCTGGTTATATCTATAATTTGTTGCGAACCTATTTAAATTTAGATCAGTGCTAATAGAGCGGTCTGCTCTTTCTCTATTTTTCTCTACATGTCCCCAACGAGGTCAGGATATAAGGAGTTACGGCTAAACTGGATGAACCTTTAGAAGGCCAGCCTCATAAATCCAAATGACCTCCCATTGTAGAAGAAAAGAAAGATGAGGGGGTAGGAGACCCCTTTAAAATCTTGCTCGAAGAGGCCCTCGAGTGACAAAGGAACTTGATGATGGAAAAATTTTCCCAGATCCTTCAGTGGTTGCACAAGGGTGACACATCTACTTCCAACAACTACTCTGGAAGCACCACACCCTTTAAGGTACAAGTTAACTTTGACATTCCCATATTTGAGGGTCAGATAGATGTGAACACCATAGATAAATGGTTAAATCTACTAGAAGGATATTTTTCTATTCATGATTTTTCCAGTAGGGAAAATATTATGTTTTTTCTTCTCAAAGCCACCCCCAATGTCAAGGACTAGTGGGAAACCTAATATGAGAAGAAGGATGATAGTACACCCTCATTATTTTTGGCTGCACCCACTTGGGATTCATTTTGGGATGCCATCAAAAAGAAGTACTAGCCTATTGAGAGCTATGAGGATAAATACATAAAGTGGACCACACTACGACAGGGAAGGGACCAAGACGTGCTGAATTTTACCAATGTTTTTCATACCCTTTGTATGAAGTTAGGTATCAAGGATTATGAGAAACATTTGGTACTCAAGTACCATGGCAGCCTACACAAGTACATCGTGGATGAGATGGAGTTCCTACACATCTCCTCACTCGGCACGGTGTACCAATACCCTATCAAGATTAAGAAGAAGCTTAAATAGAAAAATCGAGAAAAGCAAGGGAAGGGCACCCCCAACCCAAAGAGAAAAGGGAAAATCCAAGGTGGGGCGACCCAAGATAACCTGTTGAAGCCACAAGAAAATAAAAACACCACGAATACAAATAAGGACATGGGAAAGTGGTGTGAGTTCCCTAAGAGCTCCAGTCACAACGTAAGGGAGTCTCGAGCCAAGCTTTCACTAGAGGCCGAGCTAAAGGCTTCTCAGTCTGACTAGGTTCTAACTCTGAGTCAGAACATGACAAGGGGAGTAACAAAGGAAAGAATATCATTGACGTGGAGACCAGTGCCACTATAGCCACCACCAAGAACCATAAGATTGAGCTTGAATATCTAGAAGATGGGGAGCACCTATTCCACTCACAGATGTGGGTGAAGGGTTCTCCACTGTAGTTCATTGCTGACAACGGTAGCCAAAAGAACCTCATTTCAGCAGAGGCTATGAAGCGATTGGGCCTACAGACTATAGCACATCCCCAGACATACATGATCAGGTGGCTTCAACAAGGATGATATCTCTGCATCAGCCAACAACATCACCTTCCCTACAACAACAAGCCCTTCATGGATGAGGTACTGTGTGATGTCCCTCCTCTTGAAGTTTGTGATATATTATTAAGACAACCATACTTATGGAAGCGACATGTTATATATGAATCTAGACCTTGCTCTGTTATTATTTATTTGGGTACTAAATTATACAAGATACCGGAGGTAGCCCCATATACCTCTATCCCTTTGATCTCTTCTAAGCAAGGAATAAGGTCATTTCCCAGATTGGGAATTTTTTTTTCTTTTTGATTCACTCTCAAAGTAAGGGGAATGTCATGGACACATCTATGGCCCCTCGAAAGGGTTCCTCCAAGTAGTAGAAGTAGGTGGATATGGTCATGGACATATTTTCGAAGATGGATATATTGGCAGCCTGCAAGAAGAGTATCACCATAGAGGACACTACCAAACTCTTCTTTGAACAAGTATGGGTACATTTTGGGATCCCATAGACCATTATATCAGATCATGATAGCAGGTTCCTGATCACATTCTGGTCAAGCGTTTGTACACTCTTGGACACCAAGCTCACCAAGTCGATTGGCTTCCATCCCCAAACTAATGGCTAAATGGAGGACGTCAATAGGATGATAGTGCACATACTCTACATGTAAAACTCCAAGCATCCTCGAACCTGGGATGATATTCTTCCATATGTGTAGCATAATTATAATAGAGCTCTCCATATCATGACTAGTCATAGTCCCTTTTAAGTGGGTCTAGGATTTCACCCATTATGTCTGATTGATGTTGCCATTCCTCACATGACTACACAAACATAATCCACACATGTATTTTACAAGGATAGTGAAGTGACCAGATTTATTGAACACATCTAACACGTCTGCTACCAGGTTCATGACATCCTGGAGAATTCAAATGCCAAGTACAGGCAGTGACATGATCAACATCGGGTGCCACACAAGTTTAAGGTGAGCGAAAAATTTTGGTTGCTTTTGTAGAAAGAGAGCCTTAACGAATCCCATCGAAAGTTTAGCCCACTCCAATATGGTCCTTACACCATTAACAAGGTTATGAGAGATAATGGTTTTGAACTCAGTATTCCCCCATTCCTTAGCCTGCACCTAGTGTTCAGTGTGGACCGCCTTCGACCATACTTCCCACTGTTACTGGACACATCAAACATAGCAGAACAATTCACACCAACAAAGCTAAACCTAGACTACATGAAACAGGCCACAATTGATCATATTATGGACACACAAGTCAAGAACACTTTCCAGCAGAACATCCAACTATATCAGGTTTTCAAAGTTAGCCAACTCCTACAACAAGGCAAGTTGCTCACCAGGGACCATGTTCAGCAGAAATTTCCTCACCTCATGTAGTCTCTGCATGCAATGGGTACCATCGCTTCCTAAGGGGGAGAAATGATCTAGGTGGATATTGGTCGCCACCCACCTATCCACCTAGACCTCCAGTTCATTCTTTTCCTTTTTTATTTTTGCATTTACTATTTTTATCAGTTTTTCGGGTCCCAAACTTTTGGAGCATTTTTAACCGCATAAATGGATTTTTTTTAGGTCCTTTGTAGGCCCTATAGAAAAACCTATAGTAATCAGAGATACCTTTCCAAAAAGTATCGTATGCACCAAAAGGAGATAATATGACCAAGTTATGACTCCAGGAAGTTGGTTTCCCAACTAACCCCAACAGGGCCCACAAACTCTTGGTGTTACATCTCCTAGGTTAGTGTTTTGGTTGTTTAGGATTTTCTCATGTTTTTCAATAATAAATAGACTGTTGAGCCTCATTATAACACAAATCAAAGGCATGTAGTCGCTAGATCTCTTCTCAGAGATAAGCTACCATCGCTCGAGCTAATCTTATTTCCATTATGTTTGTAAGCATATTTCAGTATTTGACATTAATGAACTGAAGTGTTATTTCTGCTGCATCTTTGTATTTCTGGTTATATCTCTAATTTTTTTCGTTCCTATTTAAATTCGGATCAACTTAATAGGATGACTTAAAGGTGTTTTTCATATTATATGGCTTGATTTGATTAATATGTAGGTAAAAGAAGCATTTTTGGAGATATTTACCATGTAGGGGCTTGATGGAGACACTTAGAGAGAATATAGGGAGCTTTCCCACCTCATTAACTCCCTAAATTAGCTTTAGATCACATAATCCTTTCTAACAACTCAAATTCAATAGAAACTGAGGAACTCCAAGTTCATGACAAGGAAAGAGGGAACCAACTCCACAAATCTCAAAATTTTGGAGTAAATCACTCCTCCTTTCAAGGAAGCTTCCCCTCAATCATTTTCGTATAAGTAAACCAGCTAAAAGGTTCATTAGGATTTGAATTTTTGTTGCAGCTAAGAGCATCTACTGAGAGCCTAATTACTTGGCATTGTCATTCTTATTTTTCATTATGTATGTGACTATTATTTTCTATTAATGAGAATTTTACCATTGATATGCATCTAAGTTAGTTTTTGAGGGCTGAAAACCTTGGGTTTAGGCCTAACCCATAGGCTTTGGAACCTTTCCTGTATTTCCTTCTTGTTCTTGCTTCAAATAATTGCAATCCTTCTATTGTTTCAGTAGATTTTATATCATAAAAACTTTTAATTTTAGGCTTTCTCGTCACCTCTCTTGTGCGAAGAGTGATTGGAAAGATCTACAATCACAATCCAAATATGTGTTTATGATTTCTTGGAAATTGGTAGATGTTAGTTTTCCTGCTTATTCTCTGCAACTTATGAGTTATTGTCATTAGCTTAAGTGATTAAAGTAGTGTTGTGGGATATAATATATCTTAATCAAATTCAACTCATATTTTCCATGTTAATTTGTCTCACTGCATTATTGGTCATTTGATGCATGTATTTGGCTAGCTGCATGGACTGTGTTGATCTGCAAGGGTGGTCATACCTTTCCACACTCACCTAGAATTTTCATCGGACTCCTAGTCACATCACTCTCCTTCAAACCTCTATCTCCAAAGTCACTCGGTTAAGGAAAATGATGGACACAGTTGGAATCAACTTTGGTGCAAGATAGACCTTCGAGGGGTACTAGGCTTGGCTAAGGTGCTCCCACACCCTTTATTCATCACCTTCTACCTTCATCCACCTTTATCCACCTCTAAGACACTACTTCGATCCTTAAAACACTCTTGGACCACCTCCTATAGCACAATATGGCCTCTTATAGCAATACAAGCCCTCGTGTAGCACCTCCTGTAGTAGCCCTGTAGCAGTGTTTTCTTCAACCATTTTTCCCCCTACATTGATCTTAGCATTGTGAATATGAATAATGGCTCCCAACATGTGATTTAATGATTAAGGAAGACTCTAAGACTACTCCAACCTCCTCTTTTCCTCATTGCAACCATCATATAGAAAAACCGAGTTAGAATTAGTATTTTTATTCATAGGTATGTTAAACTTTGGATTCCTTATTTTGAAGAAAGTGTGATTAGATAAATGATGCATACAAATGGGTTATTGTTCTGATTAAATGTGCTAGTAAAGTAGCATGATTTACTTCTGCAAATAGACTAGACTTTTCCTTTCATGCAATGTCAATTAGCATTTACATTTAAATGAATGACATTTTCACTTTTGTAGTTAGAGTCATGTTCATTTATGCTTTCATGAGAATTTTTCACTATAGTTAGTTGGAGGAGTGGTCTCTGAACACCTTTATATGTTTTCGTGATTGGGGGTGACATGAGTAGAATCTAACCTACTGTGCATATAGCAAAATCACCTCTAAGTTTGTATGAACCCCAGGTTGATAATTTGAGTTGAGAAGCCCTTGGGAGTTGCAACATTTTTGGTGCAATACAAGCGCTCCCTATTAGTGTCGGTATCTTCATCCCTCCATCAGTGATCAAAATTCTCTTTTTGCATGCATTTTAGGTGTCTCATCTGATCATCTGCATTCCATTAGGATCATGGATCATCTAATGGTAGTGGCTCATTATCAAATTTCCCTCATAGTTTTTCCCTGCTAGCCTATTTTTACAAGTTCAGGTCATTTACAATCATCTTTCGTCATTACATTTGCAAAAACCATTTTTAGGGTTTTAGGTCTCATTAGGTCTAGAGTTTGTCATCATAGTCTTGTAAAAGCTAAAAAATGGTTAGCAAGCACATGAGGAGGTCTAATAAGGTCTCAACATCAAAATTTTAATAATGATATACTCAGTGATTAGTTTTTCTCAAAACCCTATTTTGAGGAAAAACATAGTTTTATGTTCTATGTATAAAAATTTCATGTAATTTAAATTTTCCTATATGTAATAAGCATCATCTGCAGCCCTCGGTCACCTTTCCAAACTCCTACACTCCAGCTCCTACAAAAGAGACAAGAAAATCCAAGCATTAGTCCATCAAATGTCAAAAAGAGAGCCAAACTACAAAACAGAGTTTTTAAAGAACAAAGTGAAAAGGAACACTTTAGAAAGTGGGGTTTCTAAATGAAAAAATTTAAGTCAAAGGGTATATAAAGTGTTCCTTGTGATAGAGACCTCATTTTTTCTCAAAGGGAGAGAGAATAAGAGAAAATCGTGTTTGTGAGGCGAAAGGAGAAAAATTGCAAAAAAGTTTAGAAATTTCACTAGCGCGGCACATCTGGGTATAGGTGCGGCGCATCTGCTCGATGCGATGCACCGAGCGCAGAATTTACAAAGGAACTTGAACTGGCGTAGCGCACCTGGGTGTTGGCACGGCGCACCAATCTGCCAAGCCAAAATTTCATCCAATCAACTTGCTCAAGCTCCAAAATCTTGCAAATGTCATTCCTAAAGTAAGTAAAACCCCCCATTTTTCCATTGCAAGAGATTTAATCCTCCTTGACGGTGTTTTAATAGGTGAAAAAATCAAACCCTAATTTGTTGCACAGTTCCATTGCAAAACTATCTAGGGTCTTGTAATTTGTCATCCTTGTTGTTTTTGTTCCCCTACATAATTCTCCCATATGCCATTCCTCTCCACTGGATTTACCTAATTTTTATTTCCCTTTCCCTCTCTCATTGATACTCATCCTACCCCCTATCCCCAAAACCCTAAAAACCCTAACACCTAATTCCCACTATTCCCCAAACCCTATCACTCCCTTATAACCCTGCAACTAGCATCAAATCCAATTCACTTGTTCCACTCATCAAATCCCAAAGAAGAAAACAACAGTCACCTATTCTTGAAATAAAATCTCTTCATACTCATCATTTTACACCATACAGTGGCAAATATGGAAACAGATTGAGCTTATGAAAGAGATGAGGAAACTGTGAGCGATTCCTCCCAAGAGATTCGTGCACCAAGAAAATCACATAAGGGAGGAAAACACATCTGGGAGGAGCCCACCACACTCACAGAATTATTGGCTTGTCCCCTTGCAGTGACATGTTTCAAACATCAGCCTTGCTACCAATTTTGTGAGATGGTGGAGAGGGTGAAATATCACCATGAACTTGCTACATTATTTGTCCTTCATCTTCACAATGGCTAGGTCAACTTGGCAGGTGTTTCCTTCACTTTGACACCTGAAACTATAGCTAAAGCAACAGGTATTCAAATGTAGGTGAACAGTGGAACAAAGGACAGCATGTGAGCAAAGAGCATTATGAGCCTTATATCAAGGATAGTTATCAAAACCAAATCAGTAGGGTCTTTCCTTTTAGATACCTACAAGACACTTATTCTCCACTCATGAAGCTCATTATCAAATACTTCAGCTGTGAAGGGAGATTTTCTCGTTTGTACACCTATCATGTTAGATTATTGATGCATTTCACTAGAGTGAGGATGATGAACCTCCCCTATTTCATATGCAGATACATTGAGAAAGTGACCACATTGGTGCAAAGAAAACCTCCTCATCAACAGTACAACAACATTTATCACTTTGCACTGATCAAGATTGTTGTTTTACATCAGCTGAGATTTTTGAATATTTCATGGGATGCTTTCATTTCACATGAGGTTTTCAAAAGCCCTCAAGTGACCCCATAAATATTTCAAGAGGCGGGAGGGCCTTCAAATCAGCAAGAATTTCATGAGACTCAAGCTATAGGGGTTCCAATATTTTTCACTTATGAAAAGGGGACATGGAGGCTATTTTCAACTACAAAACGAGTACTATCTCCACCTAGGGTGGAAGGGGTCTCGTTTCCTTCATCTGACAACAGGAAAATGCTATCTTCACCCGGGTGAAAGGGGCTTTACCTTCTTCTTCAGTAGAGCAGGTACAAGATAAAGGGAAGCAAGCATTGCATGAGGAAGGGCCTTCTAAAGGTCAAGAGAGAGATTTCATTTTGATTCAGGATGATGATACTGATTTCGGCTCCCAAAGCTCAAAACTCAAGGAGATCATCAAAGAACAAGAAGCTGACATCCATGACTTGTCTCTTAACCTTGAAAAGGCTAAGTGGATCTACAATTACCTTGAGCAAAGGAACAAGAAGTTGGAGGATAAACTAAAAATCATGGAGCTGTAAACCATAAGAGAAAACAAGCAGGCAACAAAAACAAAGAAAGTCAAATTGACACCTCTTGAGCAAGAGATTGATGCTGACCAGGAATCATTATAGACATATTTGGGCACTGCATCCCTGATCACATATGTCGATAAACCAAGGGCTTTTAAACCCCTAAAAATGTTGTTTCAAACCGTAAAGGATCATGGTCAACTGATTACATCATTTCCCATAAGTTCCACCTAAAAAACCACTCAGAACTGGTCAAAACTGGACCATACAGACTGCTCCTTAGTCAAGGTACGATGCATCTCACCTGCTACACACAAGAGGCGTGATGCATACTGAAAATGCCTTTTGTAGGGTGCGATGAGCGAGAGTAGACAAATGGCAGAAACAGTTTGCTAAGTGGAAAACCAAAGAATCTTCTAGAAACTTCTCATATGACACTTGCCTCTCTGAATTCACCCAAGGATGAGTAAGAGATCATGAAATATCCAAGTGGAACCAAGAACTATCAGTGAAATGACACTAATCTA
>APFE030930584.1:0-21508 GCA_000404065.3 Pinus taeda
CTTGAAAAGTAGTCAATGAACAATATGAAGTACTCTTCTCCTCGAGGTGACCTCTTCCTAGTTGGACCACATATACCAGTATGGACAACTTCAAGTGGCCTGCTAGTTGATCCTTCCTTCTCAGGGAAATTAGTTCTGGTTTGCTTACCAAACTGACATGATTTGCATATTGTATTGTCAGGATTTATAATGTCAGGGAGATCATGAACTGCTTGATATTTTCATTCTTTCCTTATCTGAGAGAAGCTTAGATGCCCCAATCTTCTGTGCCATAGCCAATGTCCATCATTCTTGCTTAGATAGCATTGTTGTTGTCCTCCTTTGAGTACGTATAAATTATTTGGATTTCTTATGCCTTTGATCATTGTTTCTCCTATATCAAGCTCATTAACAATACATCCATTTGATCGAAATATTACCTCATTTCCTTGATCACACATTTGACTGACACTCACTAGATTATGCTTTAAGCCATAAACATACATAACATTTCCAGCTTTGACCTTCTCTTTCAAACAAACAAAACCTTTACCTTTTATGAGTGTAGGGGTGTCATTTCCAAATGAGACCTTCTTTTCCTTTTCTAAGGCACTATATGACTGAAGTTTTCTTTATCACCTCTCATATGTTTCGAGCATCCACTGTCGATGTACCATTGATTTTCCTATCCTTCTACATAAAAGGATATCCCACATCTTTCTGGTTATGGTTCTTTCTTTCTCCATGTTTTGGGACTCAATGAAGCTTTCTCCTTATAAGTTGTTTGCCAAAACCTACTCCTACATTAAGAGTATTCATGACCGAAGTTGTTACGAATAGAACATTCTATTTCATTTTCAAGAGCAGAAAAGTTATTGTAGGTTCTTTTCATGATCCCAATCATACTTCTTTGTTTTTGAGCTTCTCTAGTCATGATGGTCTTGTAGGCAACACATTCAGTAACTTTGTGTCCAACGTTATGACAATAAAAACATTGGCCATTGAAGAAAATCTTGTGATTATCAAGCCTTCTGACCAAATGATTGTAGTTTCTATTGACATCCATTCTTGGGGCAAATTAATAATGATTTACCTGCGGTTGGTTGTAGCTTCTATTCATATTTGATGTAAATTTCCCTTGATTTACTTGGTGCTCTCTGTTCATCCTTGAAGTAAATTGTTTTACCTGGTGATCTGCATTATGCCTTTGTTATCGATTGTCAACCTGTTCACTTTTCCTTGCTGCATCAAGATAAATTTTGGAGGTGGATGGCTTCAATGCTTCTTCAGAATATCCGATACCTATCTTTATTAGAGGAGAATGCTCCACTTTGATAATCTCATCTAAAGTTTCAGATCCTTTAGCAAATCTAAGATGAAGGGCTTTTGTTTTCTCAATTCATTTTCTAAGTCCCACAATTTCACATTCTAGCTTTTCATTGTGTTTATCTCTTTCAGCAAGTTGGAATGTCAGAGTATCTATAATCATATTCTTTTCCTCTAAACAAATTTTAAGTTTCAAAATTTCTTCATAAAGACTTTCTTCATCTATAGCATCCAAGAAATCATCATCTTCAAAGGCCATCAAAAGTCTATCATCATTACATTGTTCATCTTCATCACTATTTGAAATTCCATCACTGTCTTCATGTGTATAATAGCTCTTCTTACTTACATTCTATTTTATGTTCCATCTAACTGGTTCCTTACCTTTATCTTTATGAGGACTCTTGGTAGCATAGTGACCAACTCTTCCACAAGCCAAGCATTTGAAAGGTAGCTTACCTCTGAATCCTCGAGTCTCCCATTGAAGGTTCTTGACAAAGTTTGATTCTTCCTCTCCTTTTGACATATGTCTTGACTCATTGTAATCTCCTCTTCCTAAGGCTTCGAATGTAGCTTCTCTCCAATCTGATGGTCCTCCTTTCCTCATTTTGTAAGCAGTCAGGATTTCGTGTAGCTGTGACATGCTAATGCTCTATAGGTCCTGCTTTTCTTCTACGGCAGAAACTTTTGAATCAAACTTAGAAGACAAGGATCTTAGAACCTTTTCAGCCAGAACAACTTCTTTTATTTCTTCACCCAAGTTTTTCATATAGTTAACAATCTCATCAATGCTTAAGAAATAGTTAGCCACACTTTCATCATTGTTTATTCTGAGATTTTCATATTGAATTCTAAGAGTTTGTAGTTTTGCTCGTTTTACCTAATCATCTCCTTCATAGCTCAGAACGATCTTGTCCCATATTTCTTTTGCAGTTTTGAGCTACATAACCTTGACGAATTCTGATTGAGATAGACTCCCTAATAGAGTATTGACAGCCTTACCATTTGTTTCATACTACTTTTTACGATTCGTATCTGTAGGAGTTGTTGATAGAAATGTGTGTCTTGTTTCTATGATATCCTAGAACTATGTACCAAGAGATTGAAGATAGGTTGTGATTCTTACCTTCCAATAGACAAAGTTGCTCCCATCAAAAATTGGTGGCCTGATTGATGCCTCATTTTTGTAGTTGCTCATGATGATAGATATTCCTTCAAGTGATCAAGCTTCTTCTGAAGGACCTGCTATGATACCAACTATTGGAAATAATACTGAGAGGGGGGGTGAATCAGCATTATCAAGTCAATTATTTTTCATTTCATACACAGATTTGTATATGCTACTTGAGTTAGTGAAAACAGTGTATATATGCAACTTCAGTTAATGAAATTAGCGTATAAGTTGCAGACTTATAATTTAATTTAGTCTTTAGATGTTTTGCATAAATCAGTGTGTCAGAACCATATAAATAGTAAACAAAAACATGAAATAGAGAAGACAGTCACACACAAGAACACAAGATATAAGGTGGAAACCCAATGTGGGTGAAAACCACCTGCTCAACTATCTTCTTTCAATTTAGAAAATTCCTTTTACAATGTTTTTGTGTTGGTGCAGTCTTATACTAGTACGTAGGCTGCAACTTGTAGAAGGCTACAACCTTCTCTCATTCTCCACCTTCTCCTAGAAGGGATCTACAACCCCCTTAGCTCTTGTACTAGCTGAGGTACTAGTATGTAAGTGCCGACCTACAAAAGGCTACAACCTTCTCTTTTCTTTGAGGGACTACGTTTCATAAATTTTCAGACTGAATCCATGAATAAAATAAATCAAACATCAAGTATATCTACATCAATCAATCTTCTTTGTACAACCCAATACTGCATCAAACAATCACTTCTCTGAATTCTATAACCAGAATAATAATAGTAACCAGACACCAATCCTAAACCTAGAATAATGCAACAATAAACCAAAGTAGCTAAAACGTATTTTATGAGACGTACGCTACTTCAAGATGAGGAACTTGCATGCATATGATTTTGTATAAAGGAAAACCTGCATATACGCTTCTTTGAATTACTGAACAAGCGTTTATACACGTCTTTGCTGTGCCAAACCTACTTACATATCTATGAAAGATAGTTTTCCCTTTTCGAGTATTCAAGCATTAATTATGCCCAGATTATCAAATTCATAGATAAATTCATGCGTCAAATTTAATAGATCAAAATCACACAAAGATACTACTATTCAAGTCTTGAGATTTGACCCTTCAATAGAACTTATCCATCTTGTAAGGCTCAGGTTCCTCCTTAATTTGTATCCAGATATGCACCATAAACCAATCACCAATATTCTAGATCTTCATCCTCATAAGATATTCAACACTTGAGTCTCTTAGCTTGCCAAATGATCTCTTCCTTTCTATAGTCTTGGCCTTACTCAAGCCATGGCCCAAAGCCATAGATAACCAATACTAGGGACCCAACACCTGGGTTCAATATTTCGAATGCAATACCAAGGTCTAAAACCATAGGTCCAATTACCATGGACCCAAAAATAATCTTTCCCACATGTATGCACTTTTCCGTGCATGAAAGTGCATGTACATGCATACACAACTTTTTATCATCAATATCGCGTATATATGTGACCTAGTTAAAAGGAACCTGCGTATATGAAGTTTTCTTCCATTCCGAGAACTTGAGCTGTGATCTGCCACTTGAGTGTGTTGCCATCAAGGACAACACTTGTGCCATAGTGCCAAACCTGTGCCATAATGCCAACAGAAGGAGGTTTACCCCTCGAAGAGGCTGATTTTGAAGTCGTTTCTCTATATTTTCTTCTATTTTTCAATCTCATTGCGTAACATTTTGTATCAGAGCTTTGGATTCTAGGGTTTCACTACATCAAATAGATCATTGTCGAATTTTTGCTATAACTTTTGTCTATGAAGTTTTAGAAGCTAAAAAAAACCATTTGAGCTGAAATCATTCTGAACCTCGGGTCCAATTTTCAGATCTTGTCTTGCCATATTTCGGAGATATAATCTAAGGAAGTTAGGGTTTTTTTAACCTCCGAAATTCCATCTCAAACAGGTCATTGTGGAATTTTTTCTATATGTTTTTGTCTATGAAGGTTCAGACTCTAAAATTAAAACCCATTTGAGCTGAAGTATCGGTCAACCTCCAACAATAATTTTAGGTCCTATTTCCCCATATTTTTAAATATATGGTCCAAGACATTTAGGCTTTTTGCAAACTCACAAAATACATTCCAAATAGGTGATCTTGGGAAAAATGTCATAACTTTCTCTCTCAGCATCAGGTTAAAATTTCATCAGAAGTTATAGAAAGACAACAAACTCTAAATTTTTGTGTATTTGTTTCAAATCCAAAGGTGGAAACAATAACACGTGGTAGATTGTACAAATTCTCTCTACTAAACTAGTATATAATTAGGTCATTGTAGGAGATTTTGCATAACTCTCTATTAAAGAATCCAATATTGTTTAGACTGGTGGGGTTACAAAGAGAACTCAGAGGGCTACCACAGGCCAAAATGTTAGAACTTGGAGATTTGAAATTACATAGTTACATTCATTAAAATATGGAGTTCATAAAAGCAAGAAATATGATTACTAGAATCAAGAAAATAGAAACACCTAGTAAGAAAAATTGGATGGATGATTTGAAGAATGTGATCAAAGCTAAGATAAATAGTTTTATATGTGCCACAAATGGTAAATCGATGGAATGGAAATAGATTTGAATAAAGGCATGGAATATTTGAAGAATGACATGGAAGGTTTAAAGGAAGGTGGGACAAAGCTGCTACAAGAAAGGCCTCCTAATGATGAAAAGGTAGTAGAGGAAACTCACGATGAGAAAAAAATAAATGTTAATAATGATTTCATAGAATCTAACATTGGATTGGAGACCCACCATATTCCAAAGATTGATATGAGGAAGTTTGAAGGCCAGGATCCCATAACGTGGATAATATAGATGGAGAAATATTTTGATCTGCATGCTGTGAAACTGTTACAAAAGGTACGTATTGCATTTTTATATTTAGAACAGAATAAATTTTTATGGTTTAAAGGCCTCTGTTCTCATAAACTGCTTGTCACATGGGCAGTTTTCATGGAGGAAATGATAGCACATTATGAGGATACAAAGAGCAACACCTTCTTTAGCCAACTGATAAATGTCAAACAAAAGGGTTCAATGGCAGAGAACATTGAGGACTCACAAAAATTTAATGTAAGGGTAAATGATATTCTGGAGAAGTAGATGTTCGATGTCTTCATAAGGACTTCAAAGGATAACATTCAACATGAGGTTCATCTTTGGGAACCTAATTTAGTGGAGAAAGCATTCAAGATGGAAAGAAAAATTGAGAGTAAAATTATGGCAACAAGAAATCCTACCACTCATAATTATAAAGATGGAAGTGTTGTTGCTCCTAACCTTCCACAACCTACAAGTTTGACACCACAACAATTGGTAGAAAAAGGATAAAATGGCCTTTGTTACAATTTTGATAGAAAATGCACTAAAGGTCATAAGCTCACTGAGAATAAATTATTATACATTGATTGTGAAGAGGAGGAAGAAAAGGATCAAGAAAATTCAAAAGAAGAGGATATACAGCAGGAACCAATCCTAGAGAAAGAAGAAATGAATATGACCATATCTTGTGTTGCATTGGCAGGAATTACCAGTCCTCGAACTCTCAAGATAGAAGGACATATAAAGAAGAAAAAGGATAACCTCGCTTTCATGCAAAATCAAATGAAACAACACGCAAATGAACATCAAAGCGAAATAAGTTTTGATATAAGCAACTGGGTATTTTTACGAATACAACCATATAAAAAAAAATCCCTCAAGAAGCTAAGAAGGATAATAAATTATCACCAAAGTACTATGGTCCTTACAAGGTGCGGAAAAATATTGGTACTCTGGCATACAAATTGGAGCTTCCTACATCTTCTTGAGTGCCCCTAGTTTACCATGTTTCATGCTTAAAGAAGGTTATAGGTGAGAAGCTCCCAGTTCAAACAATATTGGCAGAACTTGATGAGGAAGGAAAAATCATATTGGAACATGAAGTAGTCATGGAAAAAAGAACTTGACAACTATGAAATCGATCAACTTCAGAGTATCTCATCAAGTGGAAGAACTTCCATGTTGTAGACTCCACATGGGAGGACGAGAATTTTATACAGAAGCATCCAAAACAACTAAAGTGTTGAGGACAACACCTTTTGAAGGAGAGGGGCATGTTAGGTCCCTATACTACTATTGTAACCCCTTATTGTTATTAGTGAAACCCCCTTATTATATTTTTGTGCCCATGTAGTCCCCATATTATTATTATTGGGCCACATAGAATCCCACTATTGTTATTATTGTTCCCTTACATTATTATTGTTATGTCGACTATGATTATATTATGACCCCTTAGAATCCTATATATAGAAAGGAGGTATTTTCATTTGTATCATCCAAGAATTTCTCATTTGTGTAATGTAAAGGAGGTTGCCCCCTCAATGAGGCTGACTTTTAAGTTGTTGATCTATCATTTCTATCTTTTTGTGAGCTAGTTTCATAATAGGACCCCTCTTGAGGTCTAGTAATGGGAATCGATAATATATTTATTTTTTTTTATTTTAGTTAAGCAATATCTCCCAAATTCCAAGAAATTTAGTAAATAATTAGTGACAATTGTTAATCATAAGGAATTAATCTTGGTTCTATTATTTTATTTTATTTAAGTATAGTGTAATCACCTTCTTAATTTAACTTTTATTTAAGTCTTTTCACTCAAACTATTTTTAACAACTAACAGCTCTCGGCTAACCCAAATATATTGAGTATACTAACTCTAAATTATCTTGTAAATGAATGACAAGAGACCAACCAGATTTTACCCTTCCCAAAGCGAAAGTAATAAATTTCCAGTGATGTATCTATTGGTCGAGTTTCTTTTACTCTATATAATTCTTGTGCAAGCCATGATACTTGCAACGCTACATTACAAACTATTATAAGAACGTATATACATATAATTCATAAAGCTTCATTTCTATCATAGTTATTCACAAAAAAAAAAAAAAATCAATTCTTTGTAATTTTTTTCTAGATTTAGAGACTTATCTTAACATTCTAGGGAATATTCCAAGAGTTTCCTCAGACCATCTAACCTTAATCTAGTAGCTTGCCTAGATTTCCTCAATCTATTATAATTTTCAGTTAGAGTAACAACATCCCACCATACTTTTTAGCAACACAAAGTAGGATCTTCCTTTTTTAAGGGTTCCATGAGTCTTTATCTCCCACTGGTGTTTTTGGCAATTATTGAATTTTTCTCCAACAGTAAATCCCACCCAAGAAAACCAAAATGATGGAATTTATCTCTAACCATCTCTTTATTTTTTGAATTCTCAATAAATTCCTTTTTCTTCGAGATTAATGGCATTTATCTCTAGCCATTTATTCTTATTGAACCCTTCCTTTCTCTTCTTTTCCTGATAAAGTGAATGGGAAAGGAATGAGGAGATTTTCCTCTTTTATGACATCCATTTTTGGAACATAACTAACTTTTCCAACTTCTCTCTCACTCTTAGGGAGTTTTAACCCTCCATGTAACCCTTAGCATATTCTTAAGAATACTATACAAATAATTTCCATTATTTTTCTTTCCAACTTAAACAAATCATTCCTAATTTAATAATAAAAAATAAATTGAAATTCTTACTTAAACTATAATCCAAATTTAACCAATAAGGTCTTAAGTCGAGTCACTAGGGATATTACACAAGGTATCCCTAGAGGGGTGTACTATGAAACATAAACAAAAATGAAGGAATTTCTACATGCGTACAATGACGTTTTCTGAGGGTCTAAAGGGTTACGACCTGTTGGATACCTATACCAATAGGTTTCATATTTCATGATTGGAAAATTCAAATGCCAAATATGCTCTGCTTTGCTGATACAAAGATCCCATATTTTCAATGAAAGGCAAGGTGTGTACATGCCTTCATGTTCATTAAATTTTGATGCATGGTCCAACAGTCTAATCTGGATCATGCCATGTTTCAATTTCTGTTGTAGAATAGAGGAAGAAATCTATCCAAACTGTTTAATCTTGGCAGATCAATAGTTAGGCAGAGAAGCTAAGGTTCCCAGCTGCTTAAACTGGGGCCTTGGAAGCAATAAGGGTAGTATTAGATAGGCAATCAAAAGAAAAGCCAATGGAAAAGAAAAGGCACATAAGGTTCTGCAAGTCCAAGTGCACCCTCCAAGAAGAAACAAAAAATGCTAGGCAAATAGATGGGTAGGTAGATGGGGTTGTAGAAGTGGTGTTCTTTTCAAACTAAATCATGTTGGTCAATACAAGGAAAGCAAAACAATGGAGCATGCCTAACTTCCCTTTGTTCTTTATTCATCACTCATTACTAACATCCCTTCACCAGTTGTGGTCATGAAAGAATTCAAGGTTTTATGTTGGTCCTTGTTGCCTTTAAGAGCCACATTTCTTGTGCAAAATTCTTTTCATTTTGATCTACTCCCTAAACTAAGTTGTTTTCAAGTAAACTTAGTAATATCACTCCTCATGCACCTTCTCCCTCCATATTAACCTTTAACTTCTATTATCTAACTCCCTATGTCACCTTTTCCCTACTATTATAATACCATGGTGTATAAACCCCAAATATTCTATAAATATCCCCCTTTAGCATTATAGCCATATGTTCACTACTAGGGAATCAAATTGACATCTGGTCAGTTAGAGAACCCAAGCCTAACCTCATTTCCTCCTTCAGAAACTCATCTACCTAGTCAACCCTTCATTTTACCTAAAAAACCCTGGAAAAACCCTTTTGCACCCTTTAATCCGCTCAAAAGGCAAAAATACCTTCAAAACCCACTTTTCCGCTTTATCCTAAGTTTGGGATTTATGCGCATTTGATACAAAAATACATTGAAAAACCATTGTTTTGCATTTATCCAAAGTTTGAGGTGCGCGCGATTTTGCAATGAAATTTCATAAAAAACCCTTTTTTCCTAAGTTTTGTGATTAACGCGCATTTATAAAAATACATTACAAAACCTTGCAATTCGCCAATAATTCAAAGGGTCTCACCGGGCACGATTCCCATGGAAAATAATATTTTAATGCCCGCCCGACGTTGTATCATCCGCACAGTTCATCGGCCCGTCGACCGTCCGATCGAGCGCTTTTCATCCAACGGTTGACGTGGATATCGGACCGGCCCCGACGTCCGAAAGATATCGTCCGATATTTATTAGAGGCTGAGGTCAGGCCTCGGCCACGCGTCGCCCCCGAATCGTATTGGAGCCCCCTCTGACAGATTCCCTTCCGTATCAAAAGCGGTTCGATATGATACCGCTGTGGTTTCTGGTTTTCCGCCAATCCGCCTGCCAACATCAACGCCGCGTCACTGCTTGCGTCATCGCCGTGTCTGCAACCCCCGTGGACCACTCATAAGCCGCCATGTCACCCGATGACATCATGCTGACGTCATCCGACCCTCACCCACTTGATGACGTCATCCTAAAAAAGGCGCGAATGTCCCAAAAATCCATATTTTGTCAATTTTTCGCGTTTTTTTGCACTTTTTGCAAAAACTGTTGTTGCGCCCTCTGCATGCATTTTACGTCCAAAATTGCACCAACCTGCTCAAATCGACCTGGAGATCTTCAGCGCACCTACCCACCTACATTCGTTATCCGAACCGTCGAGTTCACCAGGTATTTATCCCTGCAAATCTTCTCTGCGCCTGGTTTTGTCTACAATAGGTGAAAATTAACTCAAGACACTAAAAAACGCATAATTCACCGATGAATTCCCTACACCCAGTTCCCATTTGGAAATTGAACGGTCGAAATTCATTAGCCGAGCCTGTTTCAACAAAACTTTCATTGAAAACCTGCATTCTGTTCGCGCAGTCGTGAACGGGAAACCTGGTACCTACACCTAATTATTAAGAAGGGTCTGCCAAAGACAAGTATTCACCTTCTCAAGTAACTGTGTGCAGTATTTCAATTGCTGCAAGTTTACCCTATCATCCTCTGTTTCTCAATTCACCTCTTCACCCAGGCAGTACTCTTTTCTGTTGCCCAGTCTAGTAACATCAGTCTACATACAAAATAGAGTTTAAGTAACCATGGAGACTCCAGTTGCACCTGTGGCCCTCAATGTTGCTTCTTTGAATGCCCCTCAGAGAGAATTGGAGTGGCAGGATCTAGCAGACTTAGATTATCAAATCTCAGAAGACTCCCTAACACACAGCAAGTTCCACCTCCACATGCTAAATGAATTAAAGGCTAAGCATGTAGATGGAACAGATATATTGGGCATTTGGGATTCCTTCCTCCCAATCTTCAGGCTTCCTCAGGTCAACCAATTCCCTAACCTAATTCACCTGTGTGTTGTATGCTATGATCCCACTCAGAGAGCTGTGCTTGACCCGTCAGGCTCAGTTGTATTCTACCTCACCCCCGAGGCCATTAGAGAGATGCTGCAGTTTAAGACTGAGAAGAAATTGGTTCCCCTGTCTTTGTTGGATCTGATAAACCAAGGAGCTAGAATGTTGACAGATGCTCAGATCACAAAGCTGAACCAACTGTTTATTAACTCTGATACTGTACAATACCCTCCTATTTTTGCTGGTTACCTCAACCAATTGGGCGTAGACCTTGCAGATATGATCAGTTCCATCCTGGGTTATAAATCAGTTGAGTATATTGATGAGCCTGTACTGGTGATGATGCTTATGTTTTCCCCTAGCAAAACTCCAATCTGTTATGACTATGCCACCTACATATCAGACAAGATGTATGAGCAGTTTATAAACCTGTCAAGAGAGAAGGTGTTCAAATACACCTCCTACATCTACCACTTAATTCTATATTATCAACATGAGAAATTCTCCTTCATTGTCAAAATAATGGATGCACAAGGTAATCCAAGATCGGTCGTGTACTGAAGCTCAACTTTTCACTGCAGAGCCTACTCTCCATACACTTACTATGATTTCATAGACCTCTTCATCCACCCAGCCATGTCTTTGTTCCTGAGCTCGCCTCCTCCAAGGCTGACAGACGAGATGTAGAGAATCCTCTAGTTGTCCAAAGTGTACAGCATTGGAGATTGGTATTTTTACTAAAACTACACCGTTATCAAAATATATGGTTGTGAGTTACCCCCATACAGATTGCCCAAGTATGTGCCCATGAGACTATTTTCCCTTGAATACTTCAGGAAATTTGGGAATGCTGATATGATACACTTCTCAGGCAAGGGCAAGAAGTCACGGCTGAAAGTGAAAAACCAATTGGGCCACCTTGTTTTGAACAAAAGGGAGGAAGGCTGGAAAGAAATGGATAAAAAGCTAGAAGGCCTTGGCCTAAAGACCAGTTTCCTTTGGAAACCCTATGACCCCAATCACTCCATATCATTAAGAAGGGTCAAATATAGGCTCTCTAGTTATGACCATGTAAGGCTGCCTCACATTGAACAATATGCAAATCAACCAAAATGGAAAAGAGGCACACTAGAGGAACCTATCACACAAAAAGAACTGAATGAGAGAGCAAGAAGAAATCTTCTTAAAATGGCTGACTTGGAACTTCCTGCACAGGTATTCTCTCTACCAAAGCCTCAAGCAGGAGCAGCTGCCTCATCCTCCACAGCACCTCAGGAGGCAGTAAAAACTACAAATCAAGCTCCCAGCAAAGGCAAGGGAAAATAGATGGCGCAACAGGTACAGCAAGCACAGGTTCAGCAACAACAACAGGGACATCAGCCAGAAAAGGAGCAGCCAGGGCAAGGAGAACAAACAGCAGAGGCCCCAATGGTCACAGAGTAGCAGCCAACAAAAATGGCACCTCCTAGGCAGGAATCAAGAATTGATTCTTCAATCCTCCAAAGCCCACAAAGGGAGGACATAAGCAGGAAAAGGGACAAAGAGACTCCCCTTACTACCTCAACAACTCAAGGGGAGAAGAGGCAAAGGTTAAACCCTTTTTCAGAAGAAGAAATGCCAATAGGGAAAACTTCAAGTACAGGCCTACCCAGCATGAAGGCCTCAGCAATTTCCTTCCAGTAAGAACAAGAGAGGGTAGCAGGAGGAGAAGTTAGCTCCTCAGGCCAATAGAGGGAAGGCGAGAAGAGCATCAAGCAGCAATTCAAGGATATCAAAAAGAGAAATGAACCCATAAGGCTCCAATTGTATAATCATTTACTAAAAATGGCTCTCACTAACTAGTAAAGACTCATGTCTGCCTATGATGCACATGAGGGTAAAATGATAATGAGCCATTTCACACTAGCCGTGCAGCCACCACAGTCAGCTGCCGATTATATCAGGACCAACCTTGAGGTCCTAGCCAAGGAAATCCACCCAATGGATTAGATCGAATTGCACAAACAAACAGGTGAGATGGCATATGCCTCCTTGGCAGACAAGACATTGGTGAACTATAGGCTACAAAATAGCCTAAATAATACCACTGCACAACTTTAGTTGGAAAGGGCATCCTCTCAAGCAAAGGACAACAGGATCAAAGCTCTAGAAGACATCATAATAGAGCTTGGACATGATCTTAAGGATGTCAAGGCAGTGCAGGAGATTCTGAAGCTAAGGGATGCTGATATGGCAGCACTAAGGAAAATGATAAAAATCCCTGCAACTCTTCATCCTCAAACAGAAGAGATTGCCCAGCTCAGACAAGACAAGGATGCAGCTGCTATGTTGGTAACATTATACAAACATCTCATCCAAACACAAGAGAAGCTGGAGGAATTAGAGGCTACCCTTCAGGCATCATTGCAGCAAAAGGAGGCAGGACAAACTTCACAACCTCCTCCAGAAACAATTAATCTGGAGGAAGCTCCTCAAACCACTTCCCCTCCTAGTCAGCAGACACAACAAGCAGCACCGTCCACCTCAGCACCAACAACAGAGAAGGCTGAAAGCGTTGACATGCAGAAGCTGAGAAATGAGATTCAAGCCTTGGAGGCTCAAATGTCAGAGTTGAATCAGGCCAAAGACACTCTGGCCAAGATCAATGAAAAATATGACAAATCCAAGCAAAATGTGGCTGAAAGAGAAAGAGAGGTGAAGGCTCTCAAAAAGAGAATAAATGAGCTAGAAAAGGAGCTCACACTGGACAAGGTGACAGCTGAGCTCAAGAGGATCCTATGGGAAAATATTGGCCAGTCCATCACAGACCAGTGGGAATACATTGAGGCCATTCATGAGAAAATGGCACTCATTGGAAAAGCACACAGAGAAATCCAAAGGGCAAGGGCATCTCTAGGCAGCATGCCTGAGATTTCCACCAGAATGATAAATGTGCTTAACTACAGGACAAGCTCCCAGCTGATTAAAATGGGAATTGCCAACAGGACTGAGACCATTTCTATGGTCAAAAGGGTCCCAACACTAAGAAACCTGGTACAAACCCTGGAAAGAAGAAGCCAAGATATGCAAGCAGATATCAATAAATTCCAGGACAGGTTCATGGCATTACAAAACAGAGGTCTTCCCAGATTGATGGAGCCCTTAGGAAGGCTACTTTCACATGAAAAATATGCCAAGAAAGTCAACACTTTTGCTGCCAATCAGATTGCAGAAACAGCCAGCACATCAGCAGAGACAGGGCCAGCATCAGGACAAACCCTTTTCAACAGGGTGCAGAGCTTATTCTTCATTATGAATGAAATCACTCACTTGTTTGATGAGCCTCCCAATTTTTACAAGTATACAGAGGCAGATGAGACCATGGGGTCAATTTTGAGGCATCAATTGCCTACACAGGAAGTCTCGAATAATTTAATACAATTACTATTAAATCAAAGCCAGTAATTATGTTTTTCCTTTTTGAAATATTTAAATTTTCATACACAGGAAAATAAAGATATATCAGCAGGTATGTAGAAAAAGGCTGAGCCAACTCAGCACAACTATTCGGCCACCACAGCAGCACTGGCAGTCACAGGTGACAGGGCCAAAAAAGCTACAGAAGGACAGAGCTGCACAAACACGTCACTCAGCAGTTATAACAAAGCGTTCAACCGCCTCAATGAGCTCCAAAGGTCGAAATTTTCTGACAGGAGTAAAGAGCATTTATGTTGTATTAAAGGCTGTAATAACTTCTTATCTACTATTTCTGTACGAGTTAATGAAGATATTTTATTTCTCAGATGACTCAATGCCTGAGATATTTTGTATGAAACACTTCTATATATTCCCCCTCTCATAATTTAGCAGGGGTTGGACATTGGATGTTGGATACTGTTCATATCCATTCTATTGTTCTTTTACTGTAACTCTCAGAGAAGTAATACAAAAGATGATGGAATTCCAAAAGCTCTGGGTTGCTTGATGTTTTCTGGTGTTTAGCTGAAAGTTGCAGGATTCCTGCGTATCTCATGGCACAATAAGTCTTTCTTATAACTCTTTGTTATGTATTTTGTTATCTTTCATATCTCTTTCATGTTTCCTGTTTCTTACAGTTAATAGCAAGGAAAAAGAATAGTTCCAGGATTTAATCACAGATCACCCTGAACTCAATCTAAGCTATTCTGAATGTTTTTCTTCAGTTATAGTAATAAAGGTGTAATTCTTAAATGCTACCCTTACACACTATATCTTTCACAGTGATTATTGTTTCAGGAATTCAAGTTTGCTCCTAAGGAATATATCACCTTCACGCATTTCAGCTTGGTGGAAAATTCTTAATTGCTTTTCACTGGTTGTTTACACCCCATCATCATAATTACAAGTTTGTTTCATGAAATATCTAAATGGCCCTGTAACTCCAGCTGCTCTAACTCAAGATTTCAAGAAACCAATAGCCACAGACTCCATTGCCCAATGGACTAACATTATCTGCAGACCTCCACTTTAACTACAGAAAGACATCCTTCCAACCAAACATAAACCAAAAACCTTTACTTCATAACTAGCCTAATATCACCACAGAATAGAGACAAACCTTATAGAGAGAGCCCTCTCTGATTATAGCTGGGCTAGAAGCTATAATCCCAAGACTGGTTAGTGGTTACCCTGGCCGTATTCCCTTGGGAGTCATAGGGAACAACCTGGGTGTTAACATAAATGGCGACTCCATTGTGGACCTCTTCAGGATTTAGAAAATACTATATATCTACTAAAGTTACACTTGAAACATGAATATCAGTCAAGAAGCCTTCAAAGTTGTTTCTGTACCAACACTAACAACCTCAAGGAAGAGTTGATTCAGTTAATCTTCATACTCGTTTTGTGATATATATAGCCTTTTCAAAATCTTGTCCAGTCCTTACAAGATACAAGTTTTCCTAAAAAACTCAAAAAGACTAGCTCAAAAACTGGCTTCCAAGAAGAATCTTCGGTACACTAGGGCAAATCCCGACCCAAATCCACCCCCTGTCTTTGAAAATCCTAACACAATCCCTAAATTTGTTAAGAAGCAACAAGGGTCGGATAAGCTTGCTGACTTAATTCCAGAGACAGTTCATCCCAACCCCATTTCCACTCCAATTAAGGTTCTTTTTCGGTCCACCCCTAATTCTCCCAATTCACCATCCACATCTCAGAGCCCTCCTCCCACATCTCCATCCATTGCACATGCTCCCTTGACCAATACTCTAGGTTCTGCTGCACCTGTTACCCCTGTGGTACCTATTGTTCCTTTTGTCCCAGTTGTCCCGGTCAATCCCCCAAACCCTGTGAATATGGCTATGAGATATGCACCTCTGCAATTACCTGCTAATCCTGCAGCCTTACCTCAAGATTATCGAGCCAAAATCTCATATTTGGACTCCACTGGCCCTTACTCTGCTATTCAACATGCCAAGAGGATGAAGGATCACTTTGAGAATTATGAGATAGATGATGATAGTATGAGGATGAGAATTTTTTTTCAAAGCCTGACAGGTGATGTCCGAACTTGGTTCAGGTCACTTCCTGCAAATACCATCACTACCCCTGATGAGCTTTACCAAGCCTTTACCAACATATGGGAGAAAAAGAAGTATCCCCTGCACATACTTGGTGAATATGACACAATTAAGAGAGGTCCTCAAGAGACAGTCTTGGAGTATTGTGCTAGGTTCAATAATGTATACAATGCAATACCCCAAAACTTAAGACCTCCTCCTGATTTGGTCTTATACAAATTCCCTGATGGATTTGACCCTGACATGGCTTATCAATTAAAAGAAAGAGCCCCTCAAACCCTTGAAGAAGCACAAAAGGTTGCTGTCACAGTCGAGGCTAACCTAATTGCTAAGAGGAAAAGGCAAGATGGAAAAGAGTTGCCTTAAAGAGGAACCCTCAGCCTTTGACCAGAATTGGATGCAATAATCTTTGTATGAAGAGGTTGGGTGACAGAGTAGAACTGTGGAGAGAAAGTATATGGGAAGCACCACAAAACAACCCTAACAGAAATCCAAACTTTAGGAGAAACCAAAACCCTAATGTGGGCAAGGCTAACTCTGATCCAGAGATAAGACCCCCGTTCCAGGAAAACTATGCTGAAACATCCACTTCACATGAGCAAGTGGATGACACCCACATTCACCTAATGGGCCTTGATGATGAGCACCAAGTTTTCCTAAGTCAAGAAGATCATGAAGATGAGGACAATAAACAATTCCAAACCAAGTCAGGTGAGTCATTTGACTTCAAACAAGGCTATGAAACAGTTGTTTATGAAGTTCATAAACAATACAAACTAAGAAGTAGAACTATAAACATAACACAGCCTGAAACAACAAATGACAGACTGCAGCCCAAGAGTGCCATAGTAATAGAACCAATGAACACAAATGATTCACTTACAAAGGAAGTAACCACTGAAGAAATTACTGAACAACTTCCCTCAACATAGAAGCCACTAGCTGCATCATCTTCACAGCATAATCCAAGAAAAGTTCCACAAGAGATGAATGAAAAACAGAAGCCCCAATATCAAGTCGAGGATCAAAAAGAAACCTTATTTAACAAAGAAAAGATGGTCACCCACAACACTAAGGTTCAGATTGAAAAACCCTTTGATTTCGAAGCTGAAGTTGGCAAACTGAAAATAGCCATTCCTCTTGCAGAACTAGCCAAGCATGACATCTACAAACAACAGATTAAGAAGTCCCTCCAACTCACTCGAGACAAAGACAATGTCAATGTGTTGGATGACACCCTAGAATTGTTGTTTGGTCCAGAGGTTGATGGAAAAACAGCAGGAACAGGGATATTACCTTTTTATGTTAGCTTGCATATCCATGATAAGATACTACACAATGCAATGTTTGACTTAGGTGCCTCTCATAACCTGATGCCAAAATCAGTCATGGAAAGGTTGAATCTAGATATTACTAGGCCATATAAGGACTTATTTTCATTTGATTCCAGCCAAGTTAAATGTCTAGGCTTGATAAAAGACTTGTGTGTATCCCTGGTCCAATACCCAAATAAAACAATATTGATGGATGTTGTCGTTGTTGATATTCCACCTAAGTATGGAATGTTATTGTCAAGATCATGGGGGGCAAAATTCAAGGGTCCCTACAATTAGACATGTCATATGCCACAATCACAGTCTTTCATCAACCCAAGAGACTATATAGAGAGTCACTCATGAAATACATGGTCAGCACTGAAGAAAAGCCTCAAAACTTCCCCATATATGCTATCCATTCTGACAGAGACTCATATATCCTTTTTAATGACAATACAGGTCACAAAAATAATGAAGAAATCCAGACAATCAAAACACATCAGCATATCAATGAAGTAACCCCTGACATAGAAACCTTGGTTGAATCAAAAGATGGAAATGTTCAAGAGGAAAAAGCAAATGATGATGAAACCAAGACACTCAAACAAGATCAGAACTTCAATAAACAAACTGCTGCTCTAAAAACAAAACTGATCCCCTCAAGTGACAAGACTGTTGTAAAGGTCAAACTAAATAAAGAACCAAAACTTCAACTCACAAATCCAGACCACAGAGAAATCATTAAGTCCCCCCTAGAACAAGAGATCTTATGGTTCCTAGAATTTGATGGATTAGTCAACAAATTGGGGGTAGGAGCTGGAGTTTGGATACACAATAAGCAAAACAGCCATGCAGAGGGCCGAGCCTATAGACTGAACTTCAGGTGCACTAACAACATGGCTGAGTATGAAGCTCTCTTACTAGGCCTCAAGTTAGTAAAAATCCCTACAAGCCATAAAAGTTTCAATACTGGGAGACTCAGACCTAGTTGTCCAACAAGTGAAAGGCAATTTTGTCACCAATGACAAAAGACTGAGGTCCTATAGGTCTGCTACTACTGAGCTACTAAAGTCCTTCACTGAATTTCAGATTGCCAAAATTCCTAGGGCTCAGAATCTTCATGCTCATAGTTTGGCTACATTTGCAAGTACTTGTAAGCTCCCTTTCACGCCCCATCATTGTTTCACAGCAGAGATAAAACACAGACCATCTATCCCAAACAATGTCAAGGACTGGCAGGTGTTTGATGATGATACACAAATAAACAATTTCTTGACTTTACAGGAAGAGTTTTCAGATCTAAACATTGACACTGAGACAACAAGTCAATCACAAAGGCTTGAGATAGCAAGTCAATCACAAATACATGGTAAACAGAATAACCAAGCAATATCACCCAAAACAGCTAAGTAAATACTACATCCTATAACCTTCAACAAACACAACATACAAGAAATCCAACAAATTAAATGTGAAGAGATAGCTGATTATGAAACTGAAGTGTTACAATTAAAGGACAATTTTCTTCCAACAGGCTTAGCTCCTTTAGAAGACATTTTTGACTCCAATGATGTTCCCAACAAACCAAAATTGCAGCCTCTCAACACTGCCATAGAAGAGTATAACATTGGGACTGTTAGACAACCTAAAGTCATAAAACTGTCTGCTGCATTGCCTCCTGACCAAAAGCCTAAATACATTGACCTTTTTAAAGAGTTTCAGGATGTTTTTGCATGGATTTATGAGGATCTAAAATCCTATGACACCTTTGTAATACAACATACTATCCCACTCAAGCCAGATCAAAAGCCCTTTAAACAAAAATTGAGGAGAATCAATCCTATGCTCCTCCCAGCAATGGAACAAGAGATACAAAAAATGTTTAAAGCAGGCATTATAGCACCAATCAGATTCTCTTATTGGATTTCAAACTTAGTCCCCACAAGAAAGAAGACTCGTGAAATAAGGCTCTATGTTGATCTAAGGAACTTAAATCAAGTATCCTTGAAATATAATTACCCCTTACCCAAGATGGATCACATCTTGCAGAGAGTAGTGGGGGCCTCAATAATTTCCTTACTTGATGGGTTCTCAGGCTTCAACCAGATCTTAGTTCATCCTGATGATCAAGACAAAACAACATTTACAACCCCATGGGGAACCTTTAAATATGTTAAAATTCCTTTTGGGTTGAAGAACGCAGGGGCTACATTCCAAAGAGCAATGGACATTGCTTTTGCTAAAGAGATTCATGAGTTTCTTGTCATTTATTTAGATGATCTCACACCTTTCTCCAAATCTGACTAAGAACATTTGAAACATCTAAGGAAGATATTCATAACTTGTAGGAAATATGGAATTTCCTTAAATCCTAAGAAATCCTTGTTTGGTTTGGAGAAAGGCAAACTGTTGGGTCACATCATTTCCAAAGATGGCATCAGAATTGACCCAGACATAATCCAGGCCATCTTACAAATGCCTCATCCAAGAAATATAAAGGAATTACAAGCCTTTTTGGGTAAAATCAACTTTCTAAGGATATTTATCCCAAACCTGGCCGAATTAAGCCGATTACTCAATAACATGCTTAAAAAGGATTCAAAAGTAAAATGGACAGTAGAAGCAAATCAAGCTTTTGAAGGTATCAATTTTGCCCTCACTCAAACCCCAGCCTTAACTAGCCCTCAATTTGATAGGGAATTCATCATATTCTCCTTTTCTTCCCAACATACAATTGTCGTTGTCTTACTACAGAAAGATGACCAAGGAAATGAGAAACCCATTGCTTTCTTTAGTAAAGCTCTTAGAGATGCACCCCTCAAGTACCAGATCATGGAAAAGCAAGCATATGCTTTGGTCAAAGCTATTAAAGACTTTAGGATCTACATCCTATAGTCCCATGTGATAGCCTATGTACCAAGCCCAATTGTTAAAGACATACTTGCTCAAGAGAACTTAGAAGGTAGAAGAGGAAAATGGATGGCAAACATTCTAGAATTTGATGTTGAAATAAAACCTACAAAACTGATAAAAGGGGAGGGTTTGGCTAAATTAATGTCTGAAACAAATTTCCAAGCCTTGGACATCAACCAACTGGATAGTGAATCAGAGCTGGCGACTCCAAAGATCAATGCAGCCTTTGAACAATCCCCCTGGTATTCTGATATCTGTTATGTGTTACAAAACATGTGTGCTCCCCCAGGGCTGTCTAGAACTAAATGTAGGTTCCTAAAAATGAAAGCTTTAAAATTTTGTATTATGGATGGCAATCTACTTTGGAAAAACCATGAGGGTATCCTATTAAACTGCTTGATTGAAAATGAGGCTAACAAGATCATGGAGGAATTTCATGCAGGTGATTGTGGTGGAAATTTGTATTGGAAGTCCACTGTGGATAAGATACTGAGAGCTGGTTACTATTGGTGCACTATTTTCCCTGATATCAAGAAATTTACCACTTCATGTCATAAATGTCAAGTTTTTGAAGGAAAGAGACAGTTATCGCCACTACCCTTAAGGCCTATTGCAACAGAGAGACCATTTCAGCAATGGGGCTTGGATTTCATTGGAGAAATTAATCCCTCATCTTCAGGTCAACATAGATGGATTCTAACAACTACAGAGTACTTCACAAAATGGATTGAGGCAATCCCATGCAGACAAGCAAATGACTCCACTATCATTCAGTTTCTTGAGACCAATATCCTTGCTAGATTTGGATGCCCTGATAAGATAATAACAAACAATGCTGCTGCTTTCAGATCTAAGAAGATGGTCAGCTTCTGCCACAAATTCCACATTACTTTGGGCCATTCTACTGCATATTATCCCCAAGGAAATGGCCTTGCTGAATCTTCAAATAAAAGCCTTGTAAACATGA
>APFE030930584.1:34545-139490 GCA_000404065.3 Pinus taeda
AAGAGAGGTAAAGGCTCTCAAAAAGAGAATAAATGAGCTAGAAAAGGAGCTCACACTGGACAAGGTGACAGCTGAGCTCAAGAGGATCCTATGGGCAAATATTGGCCAGTCCATCATAGACCAGTGGGAATACATTGAGGCCATTCACGAGAAAATGGCGCTCATTGGAAAAGCACACAGAGAAATCCAAAGGGCAAGGGCATCTCTAGGCAGCATGCCTAAGATTGCCACAAGAATGATAAATGTGCTTAACTACATGACAAGCTCCCAGCTGATCAAAATGGAAATTTCCAATAGGACTGAGACCATTTCTATGGTCAAAAAGGTCCTGACACTAAGAAACCTGGTACAGACCCTGGAAAGAAGAAGCCAAGATATGCAGGAAGATATCAATAAATTCCAGGACAGGTTCATGGCATTACAAAACAGAGGTCTTCCCAGCTTGATGGAGCCCTGAGGAATGCTACTTTCACATGAAAAATATGCCAATAAAGTCAACAGTTTTGCTGCCAATCAGATTGCAGAAACAACCAACACATTAGCAGAGACAGGGCCAACATCAGGACAGACCCTTTTCAACAGGGTGGAGAGCTTATTCTTCATTATGAATGAAATCACTCACTTGTTTGATGAGCCTCCCAATTTTTACAAGTATACAGAGGCAGATGAGACCATGGGGTCAATTTTGAGGCATCAATTGCCTACACAGGAAGTCTCGAATAATTTAATACAATTACTGTTAAACCAAAGCCAGTAATTATGTTTTTCCTTTTTGAAATATTTAAATTTTCATACACAGGAAAATAAAGATATATCAGCAGGTATGCAGAAAAAGACTGAGCCAACTCAGCACAACTATTCGGCCACCACAGCAGCACTGGCAGTCACAGGTGACAGGGCCAAAAAAGCTACAGAAGGACAGAGCTGCACAAACATGTCACTCACCAGTTATAACAAAGCGTTCAACCGCCTCAGTGAGCTCCAAAGGTCGAAATTTTCTGACAGGAGTAAAGAGCATTTATGTTGTATTAAAGGCTGTAATAACTTCTTATCTACTATTTCTGTACGAGTTAATGAAGATATTTTATTTCTCAGATGACTCAATGCCTGAGATATTTTCTATGAAACACTTCTATATATTCCCCCTCGCATAAGTTAGCAGGGGTTGGACATTGGATGTTGGATACTGTTCATATCCATTCTATTGTTCTTTTACTGTAACTCTCAGAGAAGTAATACAAAAGATGATGGAATTCCAAAAGCTCTGGGTTGCTTGATGTTTTCTGGTGTTTATCTGAAAGTTGAAGGATTCCTGCGTATCTCATGGCACAATAAGTCTTTCTTATAACTCTTTGTTATGTATTTTGTTATCTTTCATATCTCTTTCATGTTTCCTGTGTCTTACAGTTAATAGCAAGGAAAAAGAATAGTTCCAGGATTTAATCACAGATCACCCTGAACTCAATCTAAGCTATTCTGAATGTTTTTCTTCAGTTATAGTAATAAAGGTGTAATTCTTAAATGCTACCCTTACACACTATATCTTTCACAGTGATTATTGTTTCAGGAATTCAAGTTTTCTCCTGAGGAATATATCACCTTCACGCATTTCAGCTTGGTGGAAAATTCTTAATTTCTTTTCACTGGTTGTTTACACCCCATCATCATAATATCAAGTTTGTTTCATGAAATATCTAAATGGCCCTGTAACTCCAGCTGCTCTAACTCAAGATTTCAAGAAACCAATAGCCCTAGACTCCATTTCCCAGTCGACTAACATTATCTGCAGACCTCCACTTTAACTACAGAAAGACATCCTTCCAACCAAACATAAACCAAAAACCTTTACTTCATAACTAGCCTAATATCACCACAGAACATAGACAAACCTTATAGAGAGAGCCCTCTATGATTACAGCTGGGCTAGAAGCTGTAATCCAAAGACTGGTTAGTGGTTACCCCGGCCGTATTCCCTTGGGAGTCATAGGGAACAACCTGGGTGTTAACACGACCTAAGATGGCAGTGGAGCATGAGATCCAGCCATTTCCAGAATCCCCATTTCCAAACATTGGGTTGTATAGGTAGTCCATTATAGATGAAATTATGGTCAAGAAATAGTTGTAGGAGCTAGTGGAACATGGTGCCATTTGACTGAGTACTTCACCATGTGGCTCCTCAATCATGATTATGCCAAACAAGGATGGGACTTGGTGGATGTGTATATTACAAGGCATTGAATAAGATCATTCCCAAGAATGGATACACGTTTCCTAGGGTAGATGATCTGTTGGATCAGTTGTAGCAAGCAAAGCACTTCACCAAGCTAAACTTAAAGTTTTGATATCACCAAGTCAAGTCAAAGAAGAAGATATTTGGAAGACCACCTTCAAAACTAGACAAGATTTATATGAGTACTTAGTCATGCCATTCAACCTATTTAATGCACGAGATATTTTTATGCGATTAATGAATGATGTATTGCACGCTTTTACAGATGCATTCATTATTGTCTATTTTGATGATATATTGGTATATAGTGCTACTTTGGAGGAGAAAATCTCACATTTCATACAGGTTCTAGAGACATTAAAGAATAAAAAACTATTACAAAATATCAAGAACTTTGAGTTTTCATAATGGTCTTTGGTGTATGTGGGTTATGTGATAGGTGGAGGAGAGTTGAAGATAGATCCTACGAAGATGGAGACCAGCATGAAATTATCGTTGCCTACTAATTTTATGAGGTCAAGAGTTTCATTGGGGCTACACAATATTTGAGGAAATTCATAGCCTCATTTTCAACCATAGCATCACCATTCCATGCCATAGAAACAAGTGGTAATATTTTTCAATGGGAAAATGGTTAGCATCGGGATTTCAAGCATCTAAATATGAAAATGATTCAAGAACTAGTCCTCTCATTACCAAACTTGCCGAATCCTTTTGAGGTGAAGATAAATCTAAGTGGATCTATTATTGGAGCAAACTTCATGTAGGGAGGAAGGCTTCTATGCTACCATTATGAAGTATTTCATGGGGTAGTTCTTAACTACCCTACTTACAACAAGGCGATTTATTCCTTCCTGTAAGTTGTTAAGAAGTGGAATCACTATCTTATGGGAAAGGAGTTACTAATACACACACACAGTACTTGTAGTTTCAGAGTAAACTACAACGGACCAGGCATTATAGGTGGATGGGTTTTCTATAGCAGTTTCATTGGTGAGCAAGTAAAAGAAGGGAAACACAAACAAGTTCGATGGCATGCTTTCAAGGCCACCCATACAAAATATCACAGCATTCGGAACTCTTATACACATGGATCATTCACCCATGATGCATATAGAAAGCCATATTAAAAGGACGAGGACTTCAGGGAGGTGTTTCAAGAGTTACAAAGTTAAAGTTATGTGCACGATGGTGATAACACCATTAGCTACCATCTCTAATATGGGTTACTCTATAGGTTAGATAAGTTATGGTTTCTAAAAGGTGAGATATGGCAACCAATTAGGTAAGATCACACCTTCATGGTTGTAGGGAACTTTGGGCTAGGGAAGACCATGGACAACTTGCAAAGGTATGTATATTGGCCCAAGATGCAAGAACAAGTAGCTAAGCTCATAAGAGGACGCATGATTAATTGTTTAACTGGAAAGCCTAGAAATAGGAAACATGATCTATATCATCCCTTACCTATACCCACTCGTGCTTGGAAAAGAATTTCCATGGACTTTGTCAGAGGCTTACCAAAAAATAAGAAGGGGTGTGACTACCTGTTTGTGGTAGTTGATAGGTTCAATAAGATGTGTTTTTTGATGCCCTATAAAAATACCATCAATGGGAAAGAAGCAACAAATGTGTTCTTTGGATAGGTTTGGGTGCACTTTGGGATGCCAAGGAGCATCGTTTTAAACAGAGATACGATGTTTAGTAGTGCATTTTGGACTACATTGTGAGAGAAAATGGACACAAAGTTTAATATATCTATAACATTCCACCCATAAACACATGGATAAATAGTAGTCAACATGAATTCAGTGTACCTTTTAAGGGGATACAACTAGAAGCATATGAAAACCTGGGATGAAAATCTAGCATGTATACAACATTCTTACAATAGAGCAGTCCACACTTCTATAGGAAAGTCCCCATTTGAAACCTGTTTTGGATATTGTCCACCTTTACCTTTGGAAATGCATATGGGAAGAAAGGAGGAGTGATGGAATATCTCACAGGAGACACCTTGAGGGTTGAAAATTTTATAGAAAAGATTAGGCAAATCAATATATAGGTAGAAGTGATATTGCAAAAGTCACAAGATAAGTATCAGCTGAGTCATGATCAGCACATAACAAATAAATCATTCAAAGTGGGGGATAGAGTATGGCTAAATCTAAAGAAGGAGAGGCTACAAGCGCATGGTAAGAAAATCAATGATCTAGGGTATGGTCCCTTTAAGAGACTGGAAAAGGTGGGTGATAATTCCTATTGAATCATATTACCATCATATATTCACATTTACTCAATTGTGAATGTATAGAATTTGAAACTTTATGAGCCTTGCATGTTAGATTGGAATGAGGAACATGTCGCACCTTCTATGGAGGATTTAGCAACAGATGCTCAAGAAAAGTCGATAGAAGATAAAGTTTTGTAGAAGAGGTCATGAGCTACAAGGCACTGGAAACGTGACCTTTGGAAAATTGGTTTAAAAGGACAACTTCCATGCAAATCTAAATGGTACACTACAAATAGGGTGGAGGAGAAAAATCCTCACTTCATTCAATAGAAGGTTTTGGGGACCAAAAGCCTCCAAATATTGGGAGGTGTGATCAAAATTGGATCATTATATTTTTCTCATCCATATTAATTCTTTCAAAGTGGAAAAAGTGGAGGAATCAACTCATGGGACCATTTTTATTTGTGGGACCCAGTTTGGTAAAATAAGGTCTAAAATATTATGTGAGAATCTTCTAGGCATCAAATGATGTTTTTTGGGGGTAACAAATTTCCACTTTAGGGACAAAAAATTATATGCTATTTTACATACAGATTCCATTCCAATGACCCAAGAATCACATCAATCATATTATGTATGTGAAATTTATGCCATTATGAAGTTGACCTTCCTGATTTCACCACCATAATTCTAGAGGTTACAACATCAACCCCCATTATTCATGGAAAAGGGGCTAACCATGTGATTATTATCTAGAAAAATTTAGAAGAGAATATATTGTAATTTTGGTTAAGAGTTGAGGTATTAAAACCCAGCCACTAGTAGGCTATGAGTTTGTGTTATAACTAGGCCACTGGGAGGAAAAGGGATTTTGTTTTTTTGAGTGCATATGGTCCATAGATGAGAAAATATAAACAATAGGGATAAGAGGTAGAGCATACAGAGGGGGTTTTTTCACTATAAAACCCTATGGGCTAGAGATCATACTTCTTTGCATTCACAACCATATTTTCACATAGAGAAAGGGAGTGGAGTGACCTCACCTTCCGAATGGGTTTTTCTCCTGAAAGGGTTTTTAGGAGCATATCTTATGTCAAATGTGTGTGTTTGAGATTTTATTTTTTTGTTCCAAATTTTCTACATAAATTCTAATTCAAATTCATGCACTATTAATAGTACGTATACATATCTAGAAATGCAATAAATCGTAATAATGTAGAATTTCATATTTTTAATATAATATCACTAGATATGTTTTGAAAAATTGTCTAGTGGAATATCCACGATAGTTTACAACTCGAATAAATTACCAAAATATCCTTTAGAGCACGTGAATTTCACTATGAGTTTTTGATTATCCCTTTTGGAAATACAAATGCACATCCAAGATTTCAAACCCTAATGTTTTTTGTTTTCAAACCCTTCCTTAGAAAATTTGTGCTAATATTTTTTGATGACATGTTAATCTACAAAAAAAGTTGGGAAGAGAATGTACAACATATTATCATGGTATTGACATTGTTATAAGAGCAACAACTATATGAAAAGCCTTCCAAGTATGTATTTTGGGTTTAAGAAGTTGAATATTTGGCTCATATTGTATAACATGATTGTGTGAAGGTTGACCCTAACAAAATCAAATATGAGGCAATGAAGAATCCAAAATAGCATGAATAAATTGATATAATTATGAGGATTGGTAGTATATTATTACAAATTTTTCAAGAATTTTTGTCAAATATCAACACCTATAAAAAAATTATTGAAGAAGGAAGCATTATCTTAGACTAGTGGGGAAACTAAAGCTTTTGAAGAAATAAAGAGGATATGTGTACAACTCTTTTATTGGCAACGCCTGACCCGAAAAATATTCATTGTAGAGTGTGATGCCTCACACCATAGAATTGGTGTAGTTTTGATGTAGGAACAAAGATCTGTTGCTTTTGATAGTAGTGAGCATAAAGGAAACAACTTAGTCAAGCCCATATATAAAAATAAATGTTGACAATACTACATGAAGTTAATAAATGAAGTCCATGCTTAATAGGAAGAAACTTCAAAGTAAAAACAAATCATGATAGTTTTAAGTGCTTCTTCATGTAAATAATATCTCATAAGAGAAACAAAAACATGTCACAAAGATGTTGGGTTATGTGACCTTGAATTTTATCTACAAAAAGGGGAAATGGAATACTCTTGCATATGCATTGTCAAGGAAAGAGGAAGGCACAAATGGTTTACTATATGTTATTTCATTTTTTATAATCATACTAGGTGTGAGGAGAATGGAAATAATGGTAGTAAGATGAGAAGATATGCAATATCATTTAACAACTGTATGAGGACCTTGATGTAGTAGAAAAAATTCTGTGGAAAATGACTTCTTATGATATTATGATGACTAATGTAAGGATTCTCAAATTGAACATAAGGTCCTTTTGGAATTACAAACTTCTCTTATAGGAGGACATTCAACATTCTTGAATAAATACCATAGGATAACCAAATATTTTCTTTGGGAAGGCCTTAAAGGAAATCGAGGGCTTAAAGGAAATTCAATATTTTCTCTCTTTCTCATCCTTTTAAAGCAAGTATTGTGGTAGAAGATATGATGTAAATAAGCCAAAAGCTACACATAATACCAAATATTGTTTTAAATGATAGAGATCCAATTTTCATTGGAAATTTCTCGACTGAATTATTTCTTCTTTGGGTATTGAATTGGCTCACAACTCATCCTACCATTCTCCATCTAACAGGAAAATTGACATTGTTAATAAATATTTAGAGTGATATCTATGTTTAATTTCATTTGATAAATAAACATAATGTGTTAAATGGTTTCACTCGGTATAATGGTGGTATAACACATCCTTCCATACCTCATCAAAAAATGTCACCATATGTGGCACTTTATGGATATCATCCCCCATCCATCACATCAGCCTTAGGGACTATAAATTCTCAAGTAGTCTAGGACCACATCCAACAAAAATAAAAGGTTCTCAAACTATTGAAGGTATCCCTGGTTATGGCACAAAAAAGGATGAAGAAAAACCATCTCAACATCATAATGAAAGGGAATTTGAAGTTGGGGATTGGGTTTTGTGAGGCTACAAAAATATGAATATATGTCAATCGAGCAACTAAACAAGGACAATAAATTATTTCTAGCATGTTATGGACCTTATAATGCATTGCATAGGATTGTAAGTATGACATAGGAATTGGATTTCCCCCAATATTCATGTGTACATCCAATATTCCATGTTCCTTTTTTAGAGAAGGTAATCAATGATAAGGTCCTAATCTAAACTATTTAACAATAGATTAATGAAGAATGGAAAGTAATGCTTGAACTGATAACAATTTTGGGAATAACGACTGAGTAGCTAAGAAATCGAGCAATTACAATGTACCTCATCAAATTAAAGAACCTTGTAATGGAAGAAGTTAAATTGGAAGGACTTATTCATGCGGAAAAATGCATAGATAGTCAAGTGTTGAGGAAAACAATTCTTTGAAGTGGAGGGCCATGTTAAGACATATATAAGCCCCATGCTAAACCAAAAATACCTTCTTAAGACCTACATATTGAGTGATTAAATTTATATTTCTGTATTTGTATGTAAGCTAGAACCCCTCATGGTCCCATTTTATTGTAATAGTACCCCTTATCTCCTATATATATACTAAGTAGGCCTACTCTTACAATCATAAAATATTGTCTAGTAAAATGTATTCAATTTGAAAGGATGCTTCTCTCTCAAAGAGAACTATAATTATTAAGTTATTGTTATTTTTAAGGGGTAAAGATCACAAAAATTTTATTATAAGGAACACACCAAATAGCTAAGGTCCAACTCAATCTATCGGCGTTAGCATTTTTTAATTAATTATATGATTGTTCTATTGTTTAAGTGTATTTTGCATCAGTTGCAAATGTTCTTTCTCTATAAATCACATCAAAGGAGTTTCACAATATGAAGTATGACTAAAGCATGAAATTTTGGGATTCTTACAATAATGTTATATGATCTCTCATTTTTTCATATGTTTCTTCAATCTCCTTAACTTTCCATTGGTATTTCATTCCTTTCTTCCTTTCTATTATATTTCCTTTCTCGCATTGATTTGTGAACTACCAAGCCCTTTTGACGATTAAGCAAAATACACCTCTAAAATTATGTTTGGTTAGTCTTAAATCAATGGTGTATGCACTTCCATTTTGGTTATATTTCTTCAATCTATTTCACTTTGTTGGAATCTAGATCACTACTTGGGGGGGTGAATCAGTAGTGAAGGAACTTATACCGTTTTCTCCAAATTCTTAATATATTAACCATGCATAAACTGAAACACACAAGTATATATTAAAGCATAAAAAATAAACATGAATCCATGAACGTAATCAACAAAATGGACACAAGTATGTTTGGTGGAAAACTCTCTCCAGGGAAAAAACCACCCTTTGTTGTTGCACAACTCAAATTATATTATGTCAAGCAATTCCTTACATATAGATACAAATATGTCTATAATAAATTGGAGGTTGTTTCTGATGCGGATCTACAGAATACCATCCGTTCAAGGACACCATAACCAACACTCTTCGCCCAGTTACTCCTGAACTATTAACTTACTCTACAGAATTCGATCTACTCAAAGCCACCATGACCAACAAGCCTCACCTAGTTTCTGTCGAACTATCTAATCACCATTAGATTGAGAAAATTTCATAGTTATATTGATTTCGATAGAGTCCTTTAACTCCAAACCTTTATGTGGTTCTGATTTCAAAATGTTTCAGACTGGAACTAAGAACTGCTCAACACGAGTGCTGCAACAACATAGCATAAAAGCACACAATGAAAAAAGAAAAAACCCAGTCTCTAATACACCACAAACTATAACACAATCACACCAAACACTTCTCGAATCCACAGTTAAACTTCTCACTCATTGCATAAAGCAATGGTTGAAACATATTTCATCTATCTACTGCTACAATTTCAAACTACTTCACAAAATATGAATCACAAACTCTCATAGATTTCATACTCTTCTCCACATACACACTCACATAACACAGAAGAGAATCCCCTAACTATCATTGAGCTATCTCCAATATATAGATGAGATGAGTTTCTCAACTGAACAATTACATAGAACTACTGAGATCCACAACTTTGTTCATATGCTTGATTTGATCCAGATTCATCGCATTGCCTTTATCAAACCACTACTATAGTTTCCTTTTTATGTTTTCAACTTTAACAAACTTCTGAAGGTCCCACAAACCTTTCCAACCATAAATCGAAAAGTTTCAAACATGAATATCACTAGAATAAATAGATTACGTTACCAGCACAAGAAATCCAAAGAAAAACTAGTGAAAATACTAGATTGCATGCATAACACTGGTTCCATGTGATTGGAACATCATAGATGCTACCATACGATTTTTTACCGGTGACTAGATATTTTAGGTGCTCTCACAGGCTTACCTCTATGCGACTAGGGAAAAGGCTAAAGAAAAAACATTGGAACATCAATCTAGGACCACTGCTAACTAATGGATCTTCTTCTTCAGCTCTTGAACATCACTCCAAACCTCTCTAACATGTATGAAAATGTTGACATAGGAAGATAATGCATACAACAAATCAGTGGCAAGTAGTCCTTAGTCTGCCAACTTGGTCACCAAGACCAACACCTCCAACTCCTCAAGAAATAACCACAACTTTTCCAAACACCTCCTACACTTTTAACAACATCTCCAAGTCGTGCAACGGCATCATCATGTCATCCAACTAGCTTCTAACTGGTAGAAGCACCTCCAACATATGCAACCACACCTCAACACATGTAGTAACCTATCCAATGTCTCCAACACATGTAGATACATATGAAACACTTTTAGCATCACTCTAAACACCTGCAACAACAACATATTCAACCAATATAATATGTCAACCTCAATCCAAAACCACATGTATAATCCATCTCCAAATCACCCGACTAGGTCTAGCCATAAGTATGTTAAAATCAATTCCAACTAACAAGACCGTCAAGAAAAAAACACATCTCCAAACACCTATCACACATGGATATGAAAAGAAACACCATGAACTTATTAACATCAATACTAAAACTACAATGCCAACAAAATACCCCTTTGGTATTTATTTCAACCTCAATATGATCTTCAAAATCTAAGTTTGATCTTCATACAATGTCCAACATTGAGGTTGCAACTCTGAAGTTGATTGCTATCCATCCAAATTATCTCCCCCTTTAACATTAATGGAAAAGGGCCATACCAACACTGAAGAAAATAGCAATAATGTGCCATATGATACAAGTTCTCCCCCTTTCCCACTGAACACCATAGACATGCAACTCAAAATGTCTCTCTGAAAAGATAAGAATGTGAAGTAAGAAACTGTGCTACCAACACATTTAGCCAATGTCATGCAATTGCTGAAAAGAGAACATGTTCCCCCTAAGAATGTAACGAATATAGAATCACACTCTCTTTGATGCTAAAGAAACACATCCTATTGTTGCAAAAAACTTCATTTCCAGGTGCAAGAGACTACCATGACCATGACTCAAAGTGACTTTAGACAAGATATATGATGAAGTACAATACATACAATACTTCATAGAGCAAATACATAGTTGTAAAAAGTACATAAGACTAACAAATGACTCCTCTATAGCCATCACCAACCGTGATTCTATGAACCTTGTTAGTGTTAGTCTTGTTAGCCTATCACCTGGATCACATGTGGTTTTACTATGCTTGCCTGGAGTAACAAAATCAATTTTTTTTAGTTACTAGGTTTACACAACAAAATTTGGTCATTGTTTGGTCAGTCTAAAGATGATGTTAATATTTTGGAAATTCACTCATGCTGGTCACCTATCACACTTTAATGGAGGTGTCACAAAAATCTTGTAAGTCATCATCATCATTCCATTTGGTCTCAAGTCATTGATTAGGTCACTAGGGTTTCCAAGGTACATCATTTTCATGATTTAAACCATAAATGAATAAAACATGACAAAGAACTCTTGGGAATTGATTTTTGATTTTTCACACATTCCTCATACTCTCATGTTTAAAAAGTTCTAGAAGAAGGAGTTCCAACACTTTGGAATGTAAAAGGTAGCTCAAGTTTTTAGTGGTAAAGGTAACTCTGTTTTCATAAACTGAAAAATCAATTTTTTAAAGTGACAAAGGCTTGTGTTTTCCTCTCATGGAGAGAAAGGGGCCAAGCACAAGTTTGAACTGGTTGATTTAGAGGCTAAGGATCAAACTTCAAACATGCAATGGAAAATCAAGGATAAGTACTATCAAATCGAGGAGCTAACAATCAATTTGGAAAGAGAAAAATATGTCATATCATTCCTTGAATAGGAAAATGGTTTGCTCAAAGAAAAGGAGTTGATCATAGAAAACGAGAAAGCCAAGTTATTGTAGAAAGTTGGAAAAGGCAAGGAGATCATAGAATCAGACGAGTCTGAAGCATCAAAGGGGAAAGGAAAGACGAAAATACCAAGAACAAGAGGCCTCAAGAAAGCTCTGCAAGAAGAGCAAGGACACATTCTGTTGAATGAGGACCTTGACCTAGATGATAGGATTTCCCTTGAGGTTCATCAAGATAACGAATATTGGATAAATAGGGTGAATGAACACTTAGAGAAGCTCCTCGAGAAGGAAAATAGGGATAATCATTTGCTCAAACACATGGCACATCTGTATCAAGCTCAAAAGATGATCACCAATGTCAAAGTAAAACAACTTGAAAATAAGTTCAAGGAGGCCAAAAAGGCCAAAAGGATGAGGGAAACTTGGACATTCTTTCTAAAGCATATATCAAGATTTAACAAACATGATTTTACACCTTCCATCCAATTTTGAGCAAATTCTAAGCACATTAAGTTTTTGTGAAATTTTGGTCTAAATTCATAAATTTAGCTCCTCGAGAAGTGCAGCGCTTTGGCACCGCGCTTTTTCCTCAGGCCTCCATTTGAGGAATGGTATAAATTTTTGGAAAGCTCTTGCAATCCTCTAAAAACCCATTTTCTCATATTTTTCATAGGTGGCTCAGTTTTGGAGAAAAATGAAAGAAAGTGGAAAAAAATAGCATTCTGGACCATTTTTTGACAAGCATTGTGCTTTTGGAGCGACCTTAGAAGAATAGGTATTTCAATTCCTTCCTTTTGTCCAAATTCAGAAATTAAAACTATTCTAGAAACTAGAACTGAAGGGCTAGTTGACTATTCTCTTACATTTTCATTCTAGCCCCTGGAAGGCACCTAAAAATCAGCTCAAAGTTTTCATTGTGCTTCTGCAGTTTTTTGTGCTTTAATTTGTAAATTTCATTGTGTCAAATTTCGAGTTTCTAGTTTAACTTAGTCAAAGTCAAGATTCTCTATGTAATGGCACTAGTTTCAAGTCTAGGTGATGTATGCATGAATAAATGTACATCATAGGTTTTTTTCGATGTTTATTAGGCCTCATAAAAGAAGAAAACTCCTAAACAAACTCTCCATGAAGTGTTTGAGTTTCACGTTCTCACTCTCACCTTTTGGTTGAGAAAATCTTCGAGTTAGTTCCTCCACCAAGGAATTCGACTCCTGAAGGTGGGAAAGTGGTCTAGGAGAGTCTATATGTATCATTTCTCTTGAGGAGAATAGGGTTGAACTTTTTCTTAAGGAAGCTTACATGAAATCATCTTTTCAACTGATACAGAGATAGGTTGCAGTTATTTTCAAGGAACTCTAGACCAGTGAGTTCATGGTTCTTTTACTTCATTCTTTTTGTTTTCTAATGGTATAAACATATGTATCTACATTATATCTCTCCTTTCTATAGATGACTTTTAGTAAAATACATAGAATTCTTGTTTTTCAAGCTCTGTTATATGGTTTTCATAGTTATGTGTATGTCTTCCTAAGCTAATGAAATCATGTTTCCTTATGTTCATTAGTTTCTTCCACACTATATCCTCTATAATACATGACAATATTCAAAATAAAACATAGCTTATGATATCTAGATCCTTCTCATATTTGCTCTTGAACTAATACAACCTAGACCTATTTGTGGCTCCAAGCCCTAAGTTCAGCAAACCCTTAAAACCAAAAATTAACAAACAAATACACATATCTAGCCTAAAATTCATTTCCTTTAAATTCATATCATTGATAAGAGACTAAGAGACATCCCTCTCATGCTCAATAGGGCTAGCTAATGTGGTGGAGTGGTTTGATGTTACCCTTCTTGATTTCCTTTCCAACCTAGGAGATTGTAAGGAAAAAAAAAATTGGCGATGTTGTTGTGGAATGACTATTAAATCATTCCTAGGAAATATCTAAATAGCTTTCAAAGAATTGGTTCTGTAGTTCATAGTTTCCAGTATTTAAGGATAGGTCGAATTCATAAATTTCATCAGTTTAGGGTGTATACATTTTGGCTTCCAAAAGGCACACCAGGTCAAACCCTGACCCCAATCCACCCTTTATTGTTGAATATCTAGAAAGACTACTCAGAAAAACTAGATCACCCATCCCTAAAAGTGCAATTCGAAAAATTAAAATAACAAACTCTCTGCCTAAATATTTGTTTACCTTTGAGCAAATTCCTTTTGATGAGCAGATAGAATTATCTCTTTCAAGGTCGAAGTCTGATTCCTATATTTCTGAAGTAACATTAGAACCATTGAAGGTTGAAACTCATTCTATTTCTTCAGAACCTTTGTCTGCTAAAACTCATCATGAACTATGGTTGAATTTTGATAAGCTTTAAAGCCTTGCTGACCAACTCCAGATCACTACTGAAAAAGATTTTGTTCAATATCAACTTCCATACTTGGCCACTGGTTCATCTTCTGTTCCACCTCTAGGCACATCTGCTACATCTCCCAAAGCTTCAATTTGATCATCTTTCATACCACCTCCATTTGTCTCATATTTTCCTTTACAACTAATTGTAGTAGTTCCATCATCCCCATTAGTATCATCACCCTTCCTTACACAATCCATTGTTGCACCTCCACAATATCCAACAGTAATGGCAAGATTTTCACTCTTTTATTGTTTGCTCAACTTGTTGTTTTTCCTTAGAATTATTATCGAAAACTCCCTTTGTTTGATGGAAGTGCAGAAATTATAGCTCAGCAACATGTTCACAAGTTAATAGATTTCATTGATTTAGAAGAAATTGATGAAGAGAATTCCAAGATGACGATTATAACTCAAACCTTTTTAGGAGATGTTAAGCAATTGTTTCTAAGTATGGATACTAATTCTATTAACAGTTCTCAAAGATTGATTGAATTATTCTTATCTCAATTGTAAGTGAAGAAAAATCCATTACAAATATTGGTTGACTATAATTCAATGAGAAGGAACCCAAATGAGATAGTCCAAGAATTTACACAAGTCCATGCCTAATGATATGAAGCCTCCTCCTAGTTTCTCTCTTCTTCATTATCATGATGCTTTCGATTTGGACATGGCCTACCAACTCAGAGAAAGAGATCCAACTACTCTTGAAGAGATGCAATGGAATGCAATCAGTGTTGAAGCCAAATTTCTCATTAAAAAGTCAAAATCAAAGCCAAAGACGGTGGAGAATAAATTTGTCTTCAAATAAGAGCCTACATCATCATTTGATGCAGAGCTTGAAAATATAATAAAAACTATGGAGAGGATGATGGATAGAATATCCATAACTGATCAACAAGATGAACCTTTAGTGAGGAATCCTAACTTTTGCGAACAACAACAACAATAGTTCAGAAATTGAGAGAAAGAGCAGTGAAACCAAGATCCTCAACGTCAAGTAAGAGCTCCATTTCAGCAAAATTACACTGAAGGTTAGGAAGAAGATGAAGAAGAAATCATAGAATAAAATCACTTCTTTCAAGAAGATGAACTTCCTACTTTCTTAACAGAAGAAGATCAGTTTTCCGAAGATTCTCTCATACCAAGTGATCAACAATTTGTGTTCGCAAGTGAAGATCTATGGGTTGTTCAAATTGAAGAGTACCAAAGAGGATATCAGAATGCCCTCAGTCATCTCCAATAGAAGTACAATCTGAGGAATAGAAATGTACCTTTCACTCTAACTCAAAAAAGACAAAATGTACAAAAGGACACACCAAGCAAAGAAACTACTCCTGCAGGTTAGAATAAAGACAAGGACATTGTCATATTGAATCACGATAGAACAAATGAAGCACCCACCAGCAATGTGAGGAAAGATAAAGAATTGCAAACTAAAAGAAACAAGAAGATATATCAAGCTAAATGCCAAACAAAAAGGAAGGACATTGATGCAAAAGAGGTAGAAAATAAATCTAATCATTTTAGTTTGGAGAATGAAATTTGTAAATTGGACATTGCTATTCCCCTCACAGAATTGGTAAGGAATGACAAATATAAATTTCAAATTGCAAATATGCTTAAGGTTGACCAGATGCTTGATACAGTTAATGTGGCTAATGATGAGCCATGAATCCTTTTTGGTCTAGCCTTAGAAGGAGCTCCTGAAGATAGTGAAACCCCTCCTTTTTATCTAAGTCTTAAACTTCATGATTTTATCCTTCATAATGCCATGCTAGATTCTAGCACCTCACATAATATGATGCCTAAAGCCATCATGGATAAACTAGGACTGAGTATCACTTGACCTTACTATGATATTTATTCCTTTGATTCTGGAAGAGTGAAATGCCTTGGCGTCATTAAAGACTTGGTGGTGTCCTTGGACTAAATCTTGACCAAAAATGTACTCATGGATGTCGTAGTTGTCGTATTCCTCCTAGGTTTGGCATGTTGTTTTCAAGGTCTTGGGTAGAAAAATTAATGGGCACTCTACATCTTGACTATTCATGTGCCACTATCCCTATTTTTGGACAGCTCCAGAAACTTTATAGGGAAAAGAAGATGAAATTTATGATCAGTAGTAAGAAGAAGCTAGTTAATCATCCTATAGATGTTGTCCATACTGATCTTGATTCTTTCATCCTGTTTTGTGATATAAATTATATTGATGATGAAAGTCAGCTTGTGGAAATTTCAGAAGTTCCCAAGGCCATGAGCATCATACATGAATCTGTTATAGCAGAAGGTAAATAGGTTGGTGAAGAATGTTTGTAGCCTACAAACCCTATTGAGGAAATTCAAAGAATAGTGCAGAAAACAGAAAGTTTTGAGGTAGCTGGTCATAATCCTAAAAAGAAAAAAAATTAGTCTTTAGAAATCCTTTTTTCAGATGAAGAAAATGGTCTTTGGACCGTGGAGTTTGATGGTGGATCAGGAAGAGAAGGAGTAGGGATTAGTGTCTGGATACATGGGCCATTACATCAGTCAAATAAAATCCCTCGAAATGTGAGAATGAGCTCCTACAAGTTGGCTTTTGAGTGTTCAAACAATGAGGCAGAGTATGAGGCATTAATTGCTAGCCTCAAAGCTCTCAAAAAAATTGGGAGAAAAGAATATTTTTGTTTATGGTGACTGTGAATTAGTAATCAAGCAAGTCAAAGGGGAATACCAGGCCAAGATCCCAAAAATGAGAGCTTATCGCAGTGATGTACTTGATATCGTCAAGACTTTTTCAGAATATACTTTATCTCTTATTCCTAGAACTCAAAATCTCATAGCTGACTCACTTGGCACTGTAGCAAGTATGGTGAAGATCCCTCTTCATCCTAATCAGAAGTACTCCATCCATGTCAAACATCACCCAACTATCCCAAATAACATGGGATTTTAGCAGGTCTTTGGCAAAGATAAACAGATAGACAATTTTCCACAATTGGAAGGAGAATTTCAAAATTCTCATATTGATGATGCATACAACTTTGATGATCTGAATATCCACTTAGCTAATATTGAAGTATTACAACTCAAGGACAAAAACATTCGAAGAGGCTTGGTGCCTTTATAAGAGTTATTTTACCGTGATGATGTTGCCAAGAAGCCCACCATGGTTCCTACAAAAAAAGGAGTTGAAGATGTAAACATTGGCACAACTCAAAATCCTATAATGGTTAAGTTATCGAAGGCCTTATACAAAAGGTAATTACATGTCTTTAATGAAGGAATTCGCTAATGTATTTTCATGGGACTATTTAGATTTGAAAGTTTATGACCAAAGTATCATTCAACACATCATTCCTATTAAGCCTGCTCATAAGCCATTTCAGCAGAAATTGAGGAGGATCAATCCCAAGTTGCTGCCACTGATCAAGAAAGAGGTAAATAAGCTTTCTAAGTCTAGAATCATAGTCCCAATTCAATTTTCTAAATGGATGTCTAATCTAGTGCCTGTAAGAAAGAAGACTGGGGAAATTCATCTATGTATTGATTTCAGAAATGTGAACAAGGTTTCCTTCAAAGACAAGTATCCCTTGCCCATGATGGATCACATACTAAAATGGGTTACTGGATCCTCTAGGATGTAACTGCAAGATGGATACCCTGGATGTAATCAAATTTTGGTACACAAGGACGATCAACTCAAGACAACCTTAACAACTCCATGGGGTACATTCATGTATACCAAGATGCCTTTTGGGTTGAAGAACGCAGAAGCTACTTTTCAGTGGGCTATGGATAGAGCTTTTTCAAATGAAAAAGTTGTATTCCTGGTTATCTATCTCGATGATCTTACAGTGTTCTCAAAATCTGATGAAGATCATTTTCATCATTTAAGAATTGCTTTTTAGAAATGTAGAAAATTTGGAATCTCACTTAAACAAAAGAAGAGTTTGTTTGCCATGGAGGAAGGTAAGCTATTAGGAGACATCATCTCTAAAAATGGCATCAGCATTAATCTTATAAGAGTGGAGGCCATTCAAAAACTAGTCTTCCACAGGAACAAGAAAGAGATTCAGTCTTTTAATGTGAAAATTAATTTTTTGAGAAGATTCATTCCTAATCTAGCTAAGCACTTGAAAGAAATGAAAAACATGTTGAAGAAGGAAAGTGAGGTAAAGTGGTCTTTGGAGGCTAAGAAAACATTTCATGCTATAAATTTTGCATTATCTACTGCTCCTATTTTGATTAGCCCAGATTATACTTTAAGTTTCATCATCTTTTATTTTGCCTCTAAGCACACGTTAGCAACAGTCCTAACACAGAAGAAAGATCAGAAGAATGAGTAGACTATAGCATTTTTCAGTCACACTATAAGAGATGTAGCACTAAGATACAATATCATTGAAAAGCAAACATTGGCATTCATAGAATCCCTCAAGGATCTCTGAGTTTATATTTTGCATTCTCATACCATTACTTATGGTCCTACTATAGCAGTAAAATAAATTCTTGTGCAGACAGATCTTGAACACAAAAGAGGAAAGTGGACTGCAGTGATGTTGGAGTATGACTTAGAGATAAGACCTAAAAAGCTCACCAAAGGACATGGTTTAGCCAAACTCATGGCTGAATCAAATCTACATGCACTAGACATCAATTTGATTGCTGCATTGTTTGAAGAACAAGAAGAAGATGATGCTTTCATGCAAGTGTCAGATGTGTTCATGTCCTCACCTTGGTATTCTAACATTGTCCGTGTTTTGGAGAACTAGAATCCCCCTCCGAGAGTCCCAAAGGTAAAGCTAGATCACTGAAACTGAAAGCATCAAAATATTGTATTCTAGATGGTGTTTTATTTTGGAAAGATCCTGGGGGTTTACTGCTGAATTGTTTGGTAGAAAATGAAGCCAAAGATAATGAGGATTTTCATAAAGGAGATTGTGGTCATCATCACTTTTAGAAAAATACAGCAAATAAGATCTTAAGAGATGGCTTCTATTGGCCCACTCTCTTTTTTGATGCATACAAAATGATCATGAGCTGCCATGAATGTCAAAATTTTCAAGGAAAGAGGAAACTTTTGCCATTACGACTACAACCCATTTTAATTTCAACTGCTTTCCAGTAGTGGGGTCTTGATTTCATTGGTGAAATCCATCCTTCATCTTCAACACAACATAAATGGATATTGACAGTCACTGACTACTTCACAAAGTGGATTGAAGCAATCCGAACCAGGCAAGTTACTGATTATATCATCATTCAATTCCTTGAGTTTAATATTTTGTCTACATTTGGCTACCCACAGAAAATAATTACTGACAATGTTGCTGCTTTCAAGTCAAAAATAACGGTGGAATGTTGTGCCAAATATCATATTGTGCTAGGAAATTATACCTCTTATCATCTACAAGGGATTGCTCTTGCCGAATCCTCCAATAAATCCTTAGTTAATATCATCAAAAAGGTTCTAGAGGTAAAAAACAAGAATTGGAATAAAAAACTCATCAATGCCTTATGAGCAGATAGGGTCATCACTAAAAAATCACTAGGTATGTCTCCTTTTCAGCTGGTATATGGAGTTGATACAGCACTTCCTTCATCTCTTGTTGTCCCGATAATGAAAATTTTGCAAGAATTAGATAGTGAGACTAATGACATACAAAGGAGGATAAATTAAATGATTCATTTACAATAGACAACGGAAGAGGTTTTCATAACACATCCAAACTCCAGGAGAATATTAAAAAGATTTATGACCCCTAGACCGAGGAAGACAATTTCAATCTAAGAGATGGGAATCTTCAATGGGATGCTAGAAATGAAGAAAAGGGAAAACATGGTAAGTTTGAAAAATTTTGGAAAGGACCCTACAGAATTTTTGCTTTCAGAGGAAACAATTCTTTCATGTTGGAAGAAATGGATGGAAGAGATTATTTAGGAGGGGTCACCAATGGTAGGCTTCTCATGCACTACTATGTCTAAAAGGGGTCCTGAAAATTCATCATCATTGTATATACGGTGTGTATTTTATTTCCGAAATTTTAGATGGTTTTCATAGGAACCTGAAGCCTGAAGTGAAGGCCCTAAGGCTCTTTAGGTTAGCACTATTTTGGTTTTTATTATTCAAATTTTTTTGGCATGTCAAAAGGTCAATCAGTTTTAAGTCAAAAGTTTGTTTCATGCATGTTCACTCCATTGCCCAATGGATAAGGCTACTTGGTCCATGGTGTTCTTGACACAACCAAGGAGCTTCCATCCCCAGTTGGAGAGTGTCAATCTTGTAAGCCTATCACCTGGATCAAATGTGCTTTTACTATGCTTGCCCAGACTATCAAAATCAAATTTTGTATGTTACTAGGATTACATAGAAAAATTTGTTCATTGTTTGGTTAGTATAAATATGAATTCAATCCTTTGGAAATTCACTCATGTTGGTCACCTATCACACTTTTATGGAGGTGTCACAATAAAAAATTGTCAGTCATCATCATCATTCCATTTAGTTTCAGGTCATTCATTAGGTCACTAGGGTTTCCAAGGTCCATCATTTTCGTGAATAAAACTAGCAGTGAATAAAAAATGAAAAAGAAAACTTAGGAATTGATTTTTGAATTTTCACACATTCCTCATACTCTCATGTTCAAAAAGTTCCAGAAGAAGGAGTTCCAACACTCAGGAAAGTAAAAGGCAGCTCATGTTTTGAGTGGTAAAGGTAACTCTCTTCATAAAGTGAAAAATTAGTGTTTTAAAGGAGGGAGGGTCCCATTTCTTTTTTAGAAAGTGAATTAAGTTTCCCTATATAAACTAAAATCCCCCCAAACTCTTTCATTTACCTCCTATTCACTCTTTGTTCTCGAGTTATCCCATCCAAGGGAGTAAAAAAGTCGGTTTCCTAGGTAAAACTCACAAAAACATTCAGGTGTTGTGCTTAGAAACACTGCGTTGCGCTCAGGAGGTCGACGTTGTGCTCAGAAGAATTATGTTACACTTTGGTGCTGCACCAAGGAAGAAAGCACTGCACACACGACAGAGTGCCCATAAATCATTCAAAACTCTCCCAAATCTCATATTTTGACTTGTGAGTTTGGTTTTATTAACTTCTAAGCCAAGGGACAAGATTTTGTGTCATCATTGAGGTAGAATATTCACTAGAGAGAAAAATGAAACATAATGGAGGGAAGATCCTCTAATATGAGCCATCAAACTGCAATGTAATCAACTCCTATCCTTTCATCAAACAATGCTTTGAGGATGTACATTTCCCGGAATTTTGCAAAAAGGGAGAGTGAGGTGAGATTTCATGAAAAATTAACAGATTGGGTGGAAACTCAGTTGAAAGGTGAGAATGTTTTCATCGTTGGTGTTGAGTTCAGCTTTTCAATGACCTCCATCTCACTTGCAACACGGTTAGCAGACAATGGTGAATATTGGTTCAAAGGAATGAGCCTAGATCTTGAATACTACAAGCCTTTCTTAAAGACACCATACAAAGAAACACATACTCACCTTATTCCTATCAAGTATTTATTGGAGAAATATTCCCCTTTGATGAAGACTACCATGACGTTCTTCACTTGTGAAGGAGCATTTCCAAAATGTTTGAAAAAAAATAATTGAAGGACAAAGAGCACTCCCCAAAGCTTGTTTCATCATAGTCTAATCAATACCATTGTCCTTTACCTACTCGCAGAGAAAGGTATGGCTTGAGATGCCTTTTTGGAAACAACCCTAAAATGGCATGAAGAAAATGCAACACCTCAGTCTCCTAGTGTGCCAAAACAACAAACAGAGGTGGGGTCCTCTAGCAAAATAGTGGAGAAGACTCAACTATCCAAACATGAGGTGAATAAAGTGTATAAGAATAGACAGAGGCTGATGTTTTCTTCTCATGGAGGGAAAGGGGTCAAGCCTTCTTCATCGACAAAGCAAGACTGATAGCAAAGAGAAAGACATAGTTGAGCATGAGTTTGAATTAGTTGATTCAGAGCCTGGGGATCAAACTTCAAACATGTGATAGAAAATTAAGGATAAGGACTATCAAATCAAGGAGCTAACAATCAATTTGGAAAGAGCAAAATATGTCATATCATTCCTTGAACAAGAAAATAGTTAGCTCAAAGTAAAGGAGTTGATTATAGAAAAGGAAAAAGCCAAGTTATTGCAGCAAGTTGGCAAATGTAAGGAGATTATAGAATCAAGTGAAAGGAAAGAGGAAAAGACCAAGAAAAATAGGCCTCAAGAAAGCTCTTCAAGAAGAGCAAGAACACATTTTTTTGAATCAAGACCTTGACCTAGAGGATTTTATTGCCCTTGAGGTTCATCAAGGTAAGGAATATTGGCTAAATAGGGTAAACGAACACTTGGAGAAGCTACTTGAGAAGGAAAACAAGGATAATTAGTTGCTCAGACACATGGCGCATCATTATCAAGCTCAAAACATGATCTCCAATGTCAAAGTAAAGCAACTTGAAAATAAGCTCAAGGAGGGAAAAAAATACCAAAAGGATGAAGGTAACTTGGAGATGCTTGCTAAAGCATCTATGAAGCTTTAAAAAACATGTTTTTACATGTTCCATCCAATTTTGAGCACATTCTGAGCACGTTATGTTTATAATGGATTTGAGACTTCTGCGATTTACATTATGTGTGGTTATATCTTCCGAATCCATCGCATTTTGTTATTTTATGCATCGACGTTTCAAACCATCCTCTGTGGTTCATCATCAGGATTTAGATTTGTGAAGAATTCAAAGACAAATGAGGATCAATAAATACAGGTTATGATAGGTAGTGTAAATAGCCAACATGCTTTGATGAAGGTGAGGTTTTGTTTTTTTGTTTTTTGTTTCTTTGTTTTTGTATTTTTTTTTTAAATTTAATTTAGTTTAAATTTACATTTAAACTTAATTATGGTTTTTGTTTTGATTTAATATGTTATAATTTAATTTAATTTAATTTAACTTAATTTAAGTTAAGTTAAATTCATAAGGAAGGTATACCTATTAGACCCATTGTCAGCACAATTGGGGGTGCTACTTACCACCTCGCGAAACATCTTGCTAAAAATCTCAAACCCTTGGTGGGTAACACCAGCTCCTTTGTCAAAGATTCCTATCATTTCATTAATGAGATCAAACATATAAAACTAGACCAAGATGACATCTTAGTGAGCTTTGATGTAAAATCTCTTTATACAAACATTGCTATAGATGAAGCCATGGATGTGGTTCACAAAATCACTGACCCTAACACAACTAAATTGGTGGAAATCTGTTTAAAATCCACCTTTTTTAGCTTCAAGGATGAGATATATGAACAAACTTGTGGTGTGGCCATGGGATCACCCATATCTCCCATCATTGCCAATTTGTTCATGGAACATTCTGAAACCAAGGCCATTGAGTCTTCCCCCTTAAAACCTAAATTGTGGAAAAGGTTTGTTGATGAAACTTATGTAATTTGGCCTCATAGAAAAGAAAATTTAAACAAATTCCTAGAACACCTTAACAACCAATTAAATTCTATCAAGTTTATGATGGAAGTGGAAGAAAATGGTTGCCTTCCCTTTCTTGATATCATTATCAAAAGAAACCAGGATGGCACAATATCTCACCAAGTCTATCATAAGAAATCACACACTGAACATTACCTACATACCAACTCTCACCATCATCTCGCTCAGAAACTTGGGGTGCTAAACGCTCTAACCACAAGGGTGATACGTATTTTAGATCATGATAATTTTGAGCAAGAAAACAACCACCTCTTAGATGTTTTTGAAAAGAATGGATACAAGAGACACCATGGAATCAATGTTTTTAAGAAAGTTGAGAATCCCAGAAACAAACAACACAGGGATTATTATGTTGGTAAAGTTCACCTTCCCTAAATTCTAGGCACCACTGATAATATTTCACACATCTTAAAAAAGAATAACATAAAAACCACTTTCAAACCTATGAAAACAATTAACAGATGTCTTAGATCAGTAAAAGATCCTATTGACCTGAAACACCACAAAGGGGTCTATTTCATCCCTTGTTCATGTGGAAAGACATACATTGGTGAAACCGACTGGTCTATATTAACTAGAATTCAAGAACATGCTACTGACATCAACCATAACTGCTCCAAAACCTCAGCTTTGGCTTAGCACTCTAGTAAAACCAATCATCACATTTGCATCGAAAACTCCCATGTTATGGACAAAATAGAGCATTACCACCACAAAAAATTTAGAGAATCTATCGAAATAAGAAAGCACCCCAATAACCTAAATCGTGATGATGGTTGGAAAATAAGTGAGAACTGGATTCCCACGCTAACAGGGGATTCCACCACATCCTAGACAAATCCTGACCCCTTTGCTTCTTGGTCCTCCTGTTCCAATCCTTAAAATCTTTAGTTAGATTGATCTTCCTCACTATCAAAATTTGATTACATTAAACTAAATCAAATCAAATTAAAACCATAATTTAATTAATTCAATTATAATTTAAATTATAATTATAACAAAATTAATTAAATTAAACAAAATTTAATTTAATTTAATTTAATTCCTATATCTATATATATATATATTATATATATATATATATATATATATATATATATAAATTTAATATAAATTATAATTAATATTAATTATAATATAAATTAAATCTTCTAGTCCATTTAGTTAACCTAAAAAAGTAAATAAACAAATAAACAAATAAATAAAATTAACATTAAATTATATTATACTAAATTAATTAAATTATATTATATTCAAATACATTACACTATATTAAAAGAAGAAATTAACACTAAATCAAACTAAAATTAATTAAATTAAATTAAAACAAATAAAAATAAACTGAACTAAATCATAATAAAAATTTTATTAAAATTAAATTAAATTAAATTAAGTTAAATTAAATTATTAAATCAAAATTAAATTAAATGATAACATATTAAATCAAAACAAAAATCATAATTAAATTTTAAATGTAAATGTAAACTAAATTATATTAAAAAAACAAAAACAAAAAAGCAAAACCTCACCTTCATCAAAGCATGTCGACTCCTTACACTACCTACCATAACCTGTATTTATTTATCCTCATCTGTCTCTAGCTTCTTCACAAATCTAAATCCTGATGATGAACCACAGAGGATGGTTCGAAATGTCGATGCATAAAATAACAAAATGCAATGGATCTGGAAGATATAACCACATACATTATGTTTTTTGAGAAATGTTGGTCTAAATTCAGATATTTAGCTGCTCCAGAGCTTTTTCCTTAGGCCTCGATTTGAGGAAAGGTATACATTTTTGGAAATATATTTCCATCCTCTAAAACCCCATTTTCTTATATTCTACAGAGGTGGCTCATTTTTGGAGAAAAATGCAAAAAAATGGCAAAAAACTAGCATTCTGGACCATTTTTTGGCAAACGTTGCGCTTCTAGAGTGACCTTGGGAGAATGAATATTTCGAGGCCTTCCCGTGGTCCAACTTCGAAAATTAAAACTATTCTGGAAATGACACTTGAAGGGATAGTTGACCATTCTCTCATTTTTTCATTTTGAACCCTGGAAGGCATCAAAAAATCAACTCAAAGTCAACGTTGTGCTTCTGCACTTTTCTGTGTTTTAATTTGTAAATTTCATTCTATAAAATTTCTAGTTTCTAGTTTGACTTAGTCAAAGTCAAGATTCTCTATGTAATGGCACTAGTTTCTAGGCTAGCTGATGTACGCATGAATAAATATACATCATAGATTGTTTTTTAATGTTTATTAGGCCTCATAAAAGAAGCAAACTCCTAAACAAACTTTCCATGAAGTGTTTGAATTTCACCTTCTAACTCTCACCTGTTGGTTGAGAGAATCTCGGAGCCAGTTCCTCCACCAAGGAATTCGACTCCTGAAGGTGGAAAAGTGGTCTAGGAGAGTCTATATGTATCATTTCTCTTGAGGAGAAGAGGGTTGAACTTTTTGTGAAGGAAGCTTGCATGTAATCATCTTTTTAGCTAATACAGAGACAGGTTGCAACTATTTTCAAGGAACTGTAGCCTAGTGAGTCCATGGTGCTTGTACTTAATTATTTTTGTTTTCTAATGGTATAAACATATTTATCTACATTATATCTCTTATTTCTATGGATGCCTTACAGTAAAATACACAAAATTCTTTTCTTTCAAGCTTTGTTATATGGTTTTCATAGTTGTGTGTATCTCTTCCTAAGTGAATGAAATCATGTTTACTTATGCTCATTAGTTTCTTCCACACTATATCCTCTATACTACACTGAAAATATTCAAAATACACCATGGCTTCTAATATCTAGCTCCTTCTCATATTTTCCCCTGCACTACTACAGCCTAGACCTATTTGTGGCTCCAAATCCTAAGTTCAACAAACCCTAGAAAACAAAATTTCACAAAAAAACAAACAAATACAGATATCTAGCCTAAAATTCATTTTATTTAAATTCATGTCACTGATAAGAGACTTAGGGAGATCTGTCTCATGCTGAGTAGGGCTAGCTATTAAGCTAAAGTGGTTTGAGGTTACCCTTCTCGATTTCCTTTTTAGCCTACGAGATTGTAAGGACAAACAAACCCAAGTTTACATCATGCACCCAATATAGTGGTGCTACATCAAAGATATAAAAAGTGAAACATTACTTGCACTCCCATTGACCCATACATAGCTAATGAAAAGACATGCTAGACACCACAGTTCTCTGCTTAAGAAATGCATCCATAAGATCATACAATGACAGTACATGGATTTTACAAATGAGCATAAGTGTGCTCTCTTCTATGCATGCCCAAATCATGAAATAATATCAATACATGGCATATGCATCATGTACAAGGCACCCATGAGTAATGACATAACATTTCAAAGTGTAGCAATAATAATAGGAGAACTACCCAAACGATATGCTAGTGCATGGCCACTCAAAAAATTGGCTATGACCATCCCAATAATGAATATCCTGTATAAAGATCATAAAATCCACTAGCAACCACCATGATCCACATAAGTACAACAATAAAATCATCAAATAGAAACAACATGACAATATGTCATGGAAGCAACATATGCATCCTCATCATGAGAAACAACATTATCTTCATATATATGCAGCCATATGCATATCCAATAAATCATAAGAAATATCATGAGCTCTCTCCATACAATTGCAATATATAATCCAACCATCTAAAACATATCAACAACATACATGACTCATCTAAAGGTGAGAACATAAGCAATGATATACATATACTCCAGATGAGCCAAATCTAACACATCAACAAATCTCCATGGAAGAAACAAGTATAATAAGGCATTTCATGATTGTTATCTAGAAATGAAAGCACTAGTAGCATGCCAAGTTGGACTATCTCATCCAACTACTAGTGTGTGGAAACAATAATAAAAATCATCCTACATCAAAATAATGTCAACATTTTTCAAATCCATTAGGAAGCACATATTCTCCCCCTAAATGTGTGATCATCCCTCACACTTTTACCATGTGCATAAGACAACCATGTGGCTATCATTACTCCAATAACATCATAATAACTCAACGTGAAACTGCTCCAAAAACCATCTGTAACAATATATCTTATCTAACTTATAAGTTACTAGAAGAAAATAGATCATAAATAAAAATGAACTCCCCCTGAATATAATATACCTCGTGAGCATATTGATCATGTGGACCTAAATATTCATGCATGAACTAGATCAAAAAATCATTACTGTTAGTACGCCTCAAGCTGCCAACACTCCCCCTGAGACCATGCTAGTCTCATGCATCTTTCAGTAGTCAAGTAGATCTAACATGCAAGAAAGGACTATAGTAGGGACTTGACTTATGTACTCTGAATCTGATGAGGAACAATACTCTCTTGGTCTCTTTTTAATTTTCGCTCTTCACTTCAACACATACACATTATTTAGGGTCTTGACTCCTTTTGCAATAACTCTATTTGATGCTTCTTTCTGGATGATGAAACTTTGGAGTTGAAAATCACTTCCTTACCTCCATCCACCATATGGCTCACACTCAAGATATTATTATTTAAGCCTTTAATGAGCCAAACATCTTCTGTATTTTTCCTCTTCTCGCCAAGATTGTCTTTGTTTCTTCCCAACACTCTACTTATTTCACTACCTTCAAACACAACACAACCAATCTTGGCTTTATTGAGAAAATGAAATTTTCTCCTATCTATTGACATATGGTCTAAGCATCTACTATATATATACCACATGTCACCCTCATCATGAGAAAAAAGTGCAATTCCACATCTTCCTAGCTACTGCTCCTTCCATGTGTTCTTTGGTTGCACATTCTCCCATCACTGTTGCTTTTGAACAATGACCCCAAAGATCTAGGCATCTTACAATCCTTTGCCATGTTTCCAAAATTATGCCACACATAAAACTCTATATGACCAAGATATGTAGCCAAATGATTTGATCTTTTTTTGCTCATGCTTGACGTCCATACTTTCACACTAGATCTACAATCAATGGTTGTATGTCCAAACATGTCTCAAGCAAAATAATGACCACTAAAAGAACCTATATACCTAAGTGAAAGTCCTCTTTTAGTCTGATCATACTATGGCATGAAAGTGTGTATTCTCCTTCTAAAAGCAGCCTCCACATGAACAAAACTATGACAATCGAAGCACATGATCTTTTCCATCAAGTGAGAAATTGATTTATGACTTCTCCTTTGAAATATGCCACCATCAATACTAGAAGAGAATGGTTTCCTTGGTTCTCTTCTTTTCTAATGCTATTAGGTCTGTTTTCTTTCTCCTTCCTTTTTTCTAATGTTGGTCACATTCTTTGTTGCAGGCTTCTTTTGATTTTCTTTGTTATTCTTTCCTGCATACAAAATTTTCTCACCCTTTTGAAAACTATTTCCATATTTGCTTACTGCTATGGTTCTCTTCACTTTTTCCAACTGCTAGTTCTTTTCGTCAAGCTCCTTCCTCAATTTGTTAGTCACACCTTCAAACACTTCAACATAATCCTTCCTATATTTTTTCTTGCTACAATTGAATTCTTCTAATATTTTTTATTCTTCTACCTGTGTTACCAAGATAGTGATTTCTTCCTTGACATTTTTCTCCTTTAGATCATCACCCTGCAATTTCTTTTCATGCTCCTTGCATACATTTATTATCCTACCAATTTCACTGGAAAATTCTTTAATAATAATCATGGAAGATTCATATTCATACTTAAGAAGAATATAATTGTGATCATAGTCACTTTCACTAAGTAAATCTAAATCATGTCACTACTGCTATCATAAATATAATTCAAAAGTATTTGATTACGACTTATACCTTAATATTTATTGTTCCTTTCACAATTGCTTCAATTGGAGCCTCCTTCTTTTTTTTGTTGTTCTTCTCAACCTCTTCATCACTGTTTTTGTTGCTCGCTCCATATAACATAACCAATCTATCCCAAACTTCCTTAAAATATTTCAAATCTCCAATTTTCTCTAAATCTGGATTATGGAGATTCTCAAAAAAAAAATTCCTTGCTTGAGAATTTTTGTTTCGTAATTTAGATGAAGCCAAATCTCCATCATATCCTTAACAAAAAATCTCCAAATGTTAGAGCCAAAAATCAATAAAAAAAATCACACTTTCTTTCCATACCTTAAAGTTTGTAGTAGTAAGAACCAATTTCGTTGGAGAACTCATTCTGGAAAAATGAAATTTTTTTCCAAAATCTGCAAGATCCATTCTCTAGTGATCAAGCTACAACTGAAAGTCTTTCTTATGACACGAATTTTTGTAATGTAGATCACTACTAAGAGAGGGGGATGAAGTAGCAATGAAGGCACTTATAACATTTTCTCCAAATTATTAATCTTTTAACCATGCATAAACTGAAACACACAAGTAGGTATCTAAGCATCAAAAAGTAAACATGAAATCATAAAAGTAATAAACATAATGGAAACAAAGATATCTAATACAAAACCCTCTCCATGACAAAAAACCACTCGTTGTTATTGCGCTTCTCAAATTCTATTATGTCAAATAACTATTTACATAGAGATATAGAGATGGCTATTATCAAATGGAGATTGTTTCTGATGCGAGTCTATGGAATACCATTCGCTGAAAGAAACCATGATTAACAATCCTCATTCAGTTACTCTTGAACTATCAATCGAATCTACAAACATCAATTTTCTTGAATCCACTATGACTAATGAGCCTCGCTCAGTTTCTATAAAATAATCCAACCACCATTGTATTGAGAAAACTTCTCACTTATATTAATTTCTCCGAAGTACTCTGACTCCACCCCTCTATGTGGTTCTCATTTCAAAATGTTTCAGACTAGAACCGAGAACCGCTCAAAATTATCACTGTAGCAACATACCATAAAAGAACACAATGAAAAAATAAAATATTCAATCCCCAATACACCACAAACTGCAACATAATCACACCAAACACTTCTCTAATCCACACTTCAACTTCTCACTCACTGCATAAAAGTGATGGTTGAAAAATACTTCAACTATCACATGCTACAACTGCAAACTACTTTAGAAAATATCCATCATAGAACTCTCACAACTTGCATACTCTTCTCCACATGCACACTCACATAACGCACATGAGAATAAACTAAACTATCGTTGAGCCATCTCCAATATATAGATGAACTGAGATGCTCAAATCAATAATTACATAGAACTATTGAGCCCCACAATGTTGTTCATATGCCTGATTTGATCCAAATTCATCTTTTTGACTCTATCAAACCACTACTCCACTTTCTTTTTTACATTTTCAACTTTAATTAATTTCTATAGATCCCATGAAATTTTATGACCATAAATTGAAAATTTTTGAAGAAGAATATCACAACAATACAAAAATTAGCTGACAAACATGAGAAATCTAGAGAAAAACTCATGCAAATGTTCAGTCACATGCATGACACTAGCTCCATGTGACCAAAACATCACAATCACTTCCATAGGCCTGTCTATGAGTGAATGGAGATTTTCAGCCATTTTCATAGTCTTGGCTCCATGCAACTAGGGAAAAATCTAAAGAAACACATTGGAACATCATTCCAAGACCTCTGCTAGCTAATTGGCCATCTTCTTCAGCTTGCTAACATCGCTCAAAGCCTGTGTAACAAGTCCGCAATTGATTACATAGGCTAAGAACTCTTGCAACAAATCAAGGACAAATAGTCCCAAGTCTTCCAAAATTATCACCGATACTAATAGCTCTAGCTCCTCAAACAAAAACCACAATTTATCCAAACACCTGTTGTACTTGTAACAACATCTCCAACTCATGCAATAGTACCATGATGTCATCCAACTACCTCTGACACTGGTATAGGCACCGCTAACATTTGTAGCCATAGCTCAACACATGTAGCAACGTATCCAATGTCTCCGAGACATGTAGATACATATGCAACACATATAGCATCACTCTAAACACCTGCAATAGGATCATCTTCAACCAATACAACATGTCAACCTCAATCCAACATCACATGTAGAATCCATCTCCAAATCACCTCCATAAGGCCTGGTCATAAGTATGGCACCATCAACTCCAAGTAACAAAACCATCAAGCCAAAAAAACATCACCAAACACTCATCACACATGGATATGATAAGAAGCACCGTGAACTTGTTGACATCAATGCCACCACTACAATCCCAACAAACTTTCCATTGGTATTTCACTTTCTTTCTAGTTATATTTCCTTTTTTAACATTGATTTTTTGTTTTACTATTGGAACCTTTTGAGGATTAGGAGAAATACACCCCTAAGATTAGCCAAAGCTTAGGTGAATTGTTTTAAAACAAGATTTAATAAGTAAAAATTAGTGACATCCCACTTTCCTTTATAAACAAGGTGGTGAATCCATTCCCTTTGTCTTGGGTTAGTGTGATAGTAGGGATACTTGTATGAGGGTACAATCCTAAAAAAGGTGAATCAATGAACAAATGAAAAGAATTTTAAAATAATTATCTAAACCTATGTCAAGATGATAATAACATCACATTTTAACCACTGAAGCCAAATTCCATTGGTAATAATCTAAATAGGACTCCATCAATAAATAGATAACACACTTTTTAGAAGAAAATTTTGAACTTATGTAGATATGATAATAACATCTCATTGAAACAACTTAAGCTAAAATGAAGATAATAACATCACATTTATACTTCTTAAGCCAAACTCTATTGATAATAGAAAAAAATAGATAAATTTTAGGTTCACCTCATTCATTTTTGTAGATAAAGAGTTGGGATCTTCCACAAAGATATTTGAGAGTTTTCAACATTACAAATCAATAAATGGATGCATCTTCAAAAAAAACTATTCAAGATAGAAGAGACAAGTGGAGGGATAAATAAACAAAGAAAGAAAATAATTAAACCTAAAAAAGCAACTAAGAAAACAAATAAAATAAAACATAAAAATCTAAAAGTCAAATAAATAGAATTAATAATCTAAATATTTTTTTTTTTTCTCGGTAAAAAGACTAAAATTCTATTATATGTACAGAAAGGAAGTTACAAGCAGTGTAGCTGGAAATATCATGGAAACCATGGCTGACTGAGATGCCACGGTTCTGCCCGAACTATTCAAAAAACTCCCACGCAGGGGATTCATTCGACCTGAAAATTCCTAAGCGACCTTCAGGTGCTTTAGATTGAACCAAGAAAGGCAAGATAACATGGCTGAGACCCAAAATTAAACCTGCCCACGCAGGGGCAGTCTTCTCTGACTCTATTGACATAGCCAAGAACCGACACACAGACCTTAACCAGCGCTGCAGACGCTACAGAAAGGACAATGACCCAAGATTGCATAAGACCAGAGCGGGATGATACCCGAGCTACTAAAAAGCAAAATTAAACAGATGCTGGACCTGAGAAGAGAGAGGGAGGCCGAGTCAGGGGCGCACTGGAGATGGTGAGACCTCCTCGGGTGGTTTCTCCTCGACAATTTCACACCAACCGTGCCCTTCGGGAATGCCCTCCCACATAGCAGACCATTTGGCGGCATCGCGAGCCCTCGCTGCTTGGGAAGAGGAAGGGTCGTCCATGACTTCCTTTCCTAAGGTCGTGGCCTTGTTTGATGGGGGAGGCAGGGGTTGAACTGGACCTGGAATGTCTGGGGGTGGAACTTCCCCTGCTGAAGGCGAACCCCCATCTTCTGCCTCAGGTGTTCTCGTGAAGAGCACTGAGATGTGCGCACTAACCCCATGGGAACCTCCCATTTTCGCCAGGGTGAAGACCACAGACCCAAATGCTGGGAGGGCTAGCCCCTCCAAGTTCGCCCCGCTGACCTCCATGAATTGCTCGGCTTGAAGAGGGGCGACTCCAACTCGACGGTGGCATAAAGGGCAGCAGCAATGGTGATGCTCCCTATCGCCCTGCCCTCGTCCTTGACCCCTGCTCGAGCCCCTTCCTCTCCGACATGGTTGTCTGTGGCAAAGCCGAGCCATGGCGTGTTTGTTCGCCCACCCCCCAAGCTTTTCCGCGGCTGCCACTTTCCTTCCTCCACGCTCAGATCGCCACCTTCCTCCCACCAGATTCGCCCTTCGAAATTCTGCAGATGAGCCTCTGTGCTCTGTGGAATTATCAGGGTGCTGAGAGCAAAGATTGAGGGTGGCCTGGGATGGCTCTCTTCCCGGCCAACACCAGGCTTGCCCCCGTTGCCGAGCGCTCGATATCCAGACTCCTGACTGACCAAAGAAATCGCAAAGCATTGGCGAGGAGCAGACCCCGACCAGGTATAAATTGCCCTGCCATTTCTCGAAGCATCCTTCATACCTCGCGATCCTGTCATCCATGGCGGCATTGAATGCCCTGATCTACCACCCCGTCTAATTATCGAGTTGACGGCGGATGAGCCAGGGAAGTTAACCTGCATGGCTCGTCGCATGCGTGATCACGTGGGAGCCATGTGGCTCGCCCTCCTTTTGTCCTCTGGCACCCGCATCCGGGGAATCAGTGTCATTTTGAAGAAGAATCTTACATTCCTGAGTCTGCTGGGAACTAGGAATGATGTCCAAGTTTCCTGCTTGGAATGGGAGATGACATTCAACCCCTATATTGGCTAGGATATCAGCTACTTTGTTCCCTTCTCGTCTAGAGTGGTGAAAGGAGAGGGCTCTGTGATTATGCAGCTCTTGTGCAATGTTGTGTAATCTGGCTTCCAGCCTCCAGCTGTCGGCTACTTTTCTGGTTTGAGAGCCGTTATGAATGCGGGTGACCATGCCTATGATGATTTGGGAATCCCCTTCTACAATAAGAGGTTGAAAGTTCTGTCGTTTGGCCTCAAGTAGCCCTTGCCAGAGACCCTCCAGTTCCGCAGAGTTGTTGGTGTCCCAGCCAATATTCCCAAAATAGATAAGAATGGTGTTGCCTTTATGATCACGAATGATTCCTCCGTAGCCAGCAGGCCCTGGATTGCCTTTAGATGCTCCATCAAAATTCAATTTGTACGAGTTGACCGGCAGGGCAATCCAATTTCTGTTCTCTTTGTCATTGCTTTTCGTTGCCCTTTGGGTAGCAATTTCTTGGGGCAGCTCTAACTTCCAGTTGTTTAGAATGTTTTGCTCTCTGTCCTTGGTGGGGAGGTCCTCTCTGGTCCAGGTTTTCAGATGCATTGTCTCTTTGAGGTTGCTATGCATTCTAATCTAGATCTCTTCTGTGGTCGAGCTCTGGTTTTTGAAGATCCTCCTGTTCCTTTCTTTCCATATATTCCAGGTTACGATTCCTGGAATGATGTTCCACAAGTGATTAAGAATTTCACTGTCATAGGGACTTTTTGGCCAGTGTCTGATGGTGTCGATAATGTCTTTGGGCTTTGTAGCTCGTTGCTGGCATCTGAAGCTAACCTGGTCCCATAGCTTGCTTGCTAGTGGGCAAGTGTCCAGAAGGTGTTGTAGATTTTCTTCATTATTGAGGCAGTTGTGGCAGATTGAGGGCCCGTGAAAATTGCACCTTCTCAGTTTGTCCCACGTGAGAATCTTTTTATGCCCTACCATCCATAGGAAGTGAGAAATTTTCGGCCAGGCTTTGAAGCTCCAGATTCGGTCCCATAGAGGGTCTGGTCTGATGTCGAAGCTATTTGAGAGGGTGTAAGCTTCCGAGGTGGTGTATGTTCCTTTTGGGCGATACCCCCATCTGAGTATGTCTTCACCGATCTCCAATCTTATGCTTCTTTTTCTTAGCTCTTCTTCTAAGGTGATTTCCTCCTGCTTGGTGGCATTTGTGGCGATTTGGTTGCTCGAGCGCCATTGTCTGAACCCGCTTGCTAAGTCCTGCTTCCAGAATTGATGGACCGTTGCGAGCTGTTGTTCCTGTCTATCTGGAATTAACTTTGGGGGAAGAATGTTGGAGAGTTTGGGTTGCTGATTCCAAGCATCCATCCAGAATCGCGCCCTCCTACCATTTCGTATTTCCCAGAAGCTGTGCTTCAGGATGAACTGGTGGTGTTGCTTGGCTGCGTTCCAGATGAGAGAGCCATTGACCAGGGGAGCGTGTCTGATGATCTCATTCTGGGGACAGTTGTTAGTGTATTTTGCGGTCCAGATGCTGGCCCAGATCTTGTCTGGATTGGTTAGCCATTGCCACCAGATCTTGGCGTTCAGGATGATATTACTGCTCTCAGGATCTCTTAGTCCGATGCCTCCTTTGCTTTTGGGCTTGCAGATCGTTTCCCATTTTACAAGAGCCCATTTGCGATGAGAAGCAGAGCTTCCCCATAGAAAATCTCTCTGAAGGTTCCTTAATCTTTTCAGAACCCATTTAGGAGCAGCCAGGATGGAGAAAAGGTAGAGAGGCATGGCTTGAAGGATAGATTTAATTAGCACCGCACGACTAGCCATATCGAGGGAGCGGTAGGTCCAGAGGTTGAGCTTAGATTCGAATTTTTCCAAGAGAACCCGCCAGGCCAGTTGTTTGATGGCTGAGGCTGTGAGGGGAGCTCCCAAATAGGTAGAGGGGAGAGAGGCTGCATTGAAACCGAGGATGCGAGTGATGGCAAGCTTAACCGACGAAGGAGTATGGAAGAAAAAAATTTGGGATTTGGCATTGTTTACATGTAAGCCCGAAGCGTCTGAGAAGTCCTTGAGCAGGGATTTCAGACGAGAAGCTTCCTGCGCTGAGGGGTAGCCATAGAGCATAGTATCGTCAACAAATTGCTGATGGGACGATGCAAGGGAGTTGTGAATGGAAATCCCTTTTAATTGGTTGGAAAGGAGAGCTTGTTTGAGGTGCCTTCCAAGACCCTCAGCCATAATGATAAAGAGGAAGGGGGAGAGGGGGTCCCCTTGTCTGATTCCTCTTGAAGGTTTGAAGGGGCGGGAGGGGAGCCCGTTTACTAGGAGGGAAAAGTGGGCTGATGAGATGAGACTCATAATCCATCGAACCCATGAGTGACAGAAACCAAAAGCTTTCAGCATGTTTTCAATGTAAGACCAGCTGAGCTTGTCGAAAGCTTTGGAGAGGTCCAACTTAAGTAACATCCCAGCTTGCTTGGAACTTTTAAGAGAATGGATGATTTCATGCATGAGAATGATGCCATCCATACTCTGCCTTCCTTCCACATAGCCTGATTGCTCCGGCGAAATGATCATTGGCAGAAGGGGTTTTAGTCTGTTGGCTATGACTTTGGAGATTATTTTGTAGAGGACATTGCAGAGGGCAATGGGTCTGAATTTTTCAGGAGTTATGGAGTTCTCTTCTTTGGGGATAAGGGTAATGAAGGTGGAATTAAGGGCTGGGAGCAACCAACGCATCGCTCTGGATTCCTCGACAACCTGCCAAACCTCCCCTTTGATCATATCCCAAAAAGCATGGAAGAACGAGGTTGTAAACCCATCGGGTCTGGGAGCCTTACCTTCCTTGAGCTACCCCATTGCCTCATCAACCTCCTGGGCATTGATTGGGCTCATGAGAATTTCGTTGTGTTGCGCTGTTACTAGCTTCGGTATGTTACTAGTGATTTTGCTGATTGCTCTTTGTCGGTTTTCCTCTTGCTCCTTATGCACCTGCTGGAAGTGATTGAGAAGAACCTCTTCTATTTGCCCATGCTCTTCGACCTTTACCCTTTCATGGTTGATGATAAAGGGAATTTGATTGTGCATCCTCCTTTGAACCGTTGTTCGATGGAAGAATTTGGTGTTGCGTTCCCCTTCCTTTAACCATTGTATCCGAGACTTTTGTCGCCAGTAGATTTCCTCTTGCTTTCTTCTTTCATCAATCTGTTTTGTTATGTGTCGTTCTCTGTCTAAGGTGGCTTTTGTGTGACCAGAGTTTATGACTTCCTGGTGGATGTCCTTCAGCTCTTTGTGGAGCTCCTTTTGAGCATCAAATATATTGCCGAAGGTTTCTCTATTCCAGCGCTTTATGTTCCCTTTTAGAAAGCGTAGATTTTGCTGAAGCTGGAACATTTTGGAGCCCTCTGGGGGAATGAAGGAGGCCCAAGTGTTTTTGATGAAGTCCTTGAATGCTGGATGCGTTAACCAGAAAGCCTCGAACCTGAAGGGTCTTTTGGTTTTGTCCCCTGGCCTCTGCCAAAGGAGGGCAATTGGCCAGTGGTCCGATCCTGAGTGGGCTAGTATTTCCGCTGTGAGATCGCCGCCCAGATGGACAGCATTGTCTGAGATCAGGAAGCGATCCAATTTTGATGCGATCTCGGAGGATCCTCCTCTGCGGTTGCTCCAGGTGTAAGTACCATTGCAGAAAGGCATATCTATGAGCGAGGCATTTGCGATGAAGTCTTTGAAGTGTTGCACCTCAGGCTCCATACGAGATCTGCCTCCAACTTTCTCCTCCATTCTGGTTATCATGTTGAAATCCCCTGCAGCAATCCAGAGTGGATGTTGCCTATTTCTATTGAGCTTTTCGATGTTGTCTAGGAGTATCTTCTTACTACCTGCATCTTGCGGGAAGTAGACATTAGATAAATTCCCATGGATGTTGGTACCCAGAAAGTGGAAGGCCGCTTGCATGAGATGATGAGTTGCATGGAAGTTAGTAAGCGAGATGGATTGGGGGTTCCATGCTATGGCGAGACCTCCCGAGGCTCCTGTAGCGTCCACGGCCATTGATCTGCATCCTGGCCATATTTTTGAGAGAATGCTGCCCAGTCGTTCGCTGGTGCATTTTGTTTCTTGGAGAAAACAAATCTGAGGTTTTTCCATTTTGATCATGTTCTTTAACAGTCTGGATTTTCCTGGGCTGTTGAGCCCTCTTACATTCCATGATACGAGCTTCATCTTTTAGCTATTTTGGGTAGGCCTGTAGTACTTCGTTAACTTTGCATATCTGCCTGAATCAACCAGGATTTTCCCAATCTCTATTGTTCTCTGGAGATCCGTCTTCCTTCCTCTTTTCTTAGTGTCCTTTGGTCGCTGGTTGCCTACCCAAGTGCTTCCTGACTGGATGCCAAGTTGGTGTTGATGAAACGCTCTGGATATGACCCCTTCTAGCTTTTCTATATCAGCATCAGAGACTTTTTCAAACACTTGCTTTTGGCAGCATAGCTCTAGCTCTATTATGTCCAGACCATGTAGATCAATACTTTCTGGCTCTTCTTCCATGATTTGCACCTGATTGGTGTCTTCTTGAGAAATTTCAGAGGCGGGCGTGGACTTCATTTTCCCATCAATATCCATGTTGATGAGAAATTCCTCAGGAATTGCTTGATGCTTATTTAGAATTGATGGGATGGTGATGGGAGGGTTTTTGGACGAGGAGGGGAAGCTAGCAGGGGGACGGGGGAGGAGCGGGGAGAGGGAGGAGGAGAGAGGAGGGGGGGGGGGGGGAATGGAGGTAGAGGGAGGGGGCACGGTGAGGAAGCTCGGGGGGGCATGCTTTCATGGATGGGGGGCGAATCCTCTGGGAGATTGCTTAGAGTCTCATAGCTGTTCTTGGAGGCTTGGTTTTGGGTTTTAGATGGCTGGGGCTTTGGCCCATTTTGAGGCTTCTTGTGCATGCGCTTCCTATTCGTGACTTTGGTGAAGCCATCTTGGGGGGAGGTATCAGAGGTCTCAGGAACGCTGGTTTTAGCATTGAGGGGGCAATCCCTGTACAAATGTCCTATCACATGGCATCTTCGGCACCTAAAAGGGACATGCTCGTAGTCTAGAGGCTAGATCCATTCCTCGTCTCTATGGGTTAAAGTGATATAGTCAGGAAGGGCTTCATTGAGCCTAATGAAAACACAGATTCGGGCATAAGAGATGAACTTATGGTTTTTTGTTTCCTCAGCAGCCCTGATGTATTTTCCCACTCCATTGTCGATCTTCATTAGGCATTGCTCTTCCCAGTATTCATCCAGGAGCGAGAAGAGTTTGATCCAGACGGGAGCCCAAGCCAGATCTTCATTGTCGGGGTTGAATCTGGGTTTCCAATTTCTGAGGTAAAGCCCTACCGAGTTGAAGAAATACAGTCCTCCACCCAGTATGCGATGTTTATCTTCCAGACAGTAGAATATGGCTGTGAAGAAACCCTTTGCCCCTAATTGTAGGGTGACATCCCCTTTTGGCTTCCATTTGGTAGCTATCCAGCCCCTTAGGGCTCGTTCAGTTGGCCAGAACCCTATGAACTTTCCTATGACTGCATGATCTTGCATAAACTCGATTCGGCTGTCGATAATGTCTCCAGGCAGCTCTATTCTTGGTCTTTCCTTGGCTATTGGGCGGCAGGTCGATGAGGTGACCTGTGGTCTGTCCTTCTTTGGGTCTCGATCGTTCTGCGAATTGCTGTTGTCATCTTGATTCTTCTGCCCTTGACAGAGCAAGTCCGGATCTATGGTTCCAAAGATGACCTCCTCGTTTGAGTTGAGGTTTGAAGGGGAGGGTTGCGACGCCCCCCCTGATTCGGGTGCATGACAGACGCTTTATCCCCATCAGATCTGATTAGGAGCAGGGGCGTCAGGCGCAGCAGTGATCTCTTGTTGCAGGGCTGTCGGTGCTACCGTAGGGAACGTTTCAGAACCCTAGCCAGACACGCGCATCGCTTTCAATTCATGTTCATATGTTAGAAAATAAAGATTTTCCAAATAGTTTAACCTTGGCAAATCAATAGCTAGGTAGAAATTGAATTTGGTCCAACTGTTTAATCTGGACCAAAGGGGAGGAAAAGGTAGTGGGCTTGGCCCGGTTTAGACTAACTACTCGCACGACGAGCTACGACCTTGCTCGGGATCGAACACAAGACCGGTCCGTCATGACGAGGCCGACTTTACCACTACGCCACCTCCACGACCTTAAAAGGTAGTGGGCTTGGCCCGGTTTAGACTAACCACTCGCACGACGAGCTACGACCTTGCTCGGGATCGAACACAAGACCGGTCCATCATGACGAGGCCGACTTTACCACTACGCCGCCTCCACGACCTTATCTAAATATTTAGATTATATATAAATTTAGTATTAAATTAATAAATATAAATTAATAAAATTATATTTTTATTAATGGCAATTATAAATAATATAATAATGATATTAATATAAATTGTGAATCATATATTAATGATTAATAGATAAAGCAAAAAAAAATTAATAATAATAATAATGGAAAAGTAAATTAATACAAAAACTATAAATCATTGTATTATTTTAAATTAATTCTAATGTATTATAGTTAGGACTAAGCTACCTTAAAAGCACATAATGTTAATGGTTCCTAATAAGTATATTAATTATAAATATGGCTAATTATTAACATTAAAATGTCATTAAAATAGTTATGGGTTGTGATTATGGTATATTAATTATAATAAAATGTATTAATGATTATTAAGATAAAAGTATATTAAAATAAATAATAAATTAAAATTATATGGATTTCAAGTTAGGAAAAAAGACTCATAGTGGAGAGGAAGAAGAATCACCAATTTAGAGGAAACTCATTACTACTAATCTCCATATACAGATGGTGATATGGAGATTAGTAACAATTAGTTTCCTCTAATTTGAAAGATTGATAATCATTCTTCTTCTGACGTATGAGTCTTTTTTCCTATCTTGAAATTCATATAATTATTATTTATTATTTATTTTAATATACATTGATCTTCATAATAATTATTACATTTTATTATAATTAATATGCCATAGGCTAGAACTATTTTAATGACATTTTAATCAACATTTTTATATTGATAAGTAGCCATATTTATAATTAATATACCTTATTACTAACTATTATTATTAAAGTAATTTAATCATAACTATAATATATTTAGAATTAAAGTAATTTAATCATAACTATAATATATTAGAATTAGTTTAATATAATTTAATTAATTTATATTTCTATTATTAATTTACATCATCACCATTAATGATAATAATTAATCATTAATAATTATTCATATATGCTATGTAATTTACATTAATATCATCTTATATAATTTAAATGTAAGGATATTCTTACACATAAGAAATAATTAATTATAACTTGGTCTAGTGTATAGTTAGGTAAAGTGTGTTTCTTTAGTATGTCCTTTCTGTAACTTACAATCTAATGTCACAATATTTTATAGACATGAAGTGATCTAACAATTCATTCTCTCCTCAATATTACCAGCACTTGATCCATGTTTTAACACCCGATTCGTTCATAATCTCTATCTAGAGAGCATGCAGGTTCATTTGTTAGGCGAACATTCATGAGAGAAATTTATGCAAATTTTCTTTCTTTTACATTAATAAATTGCATGAAGTGGTCGCGTTTGCTCGGGTCATGGATTGTTTCCCTCTTTGAGGGTTTTAACCATGTCAAGGGTTTTGGTGTACTATTCTATGATCTGTTTGTGAGTGGTGTCCTTTGGTGTTTTACCTAAGGAACTTACCCAGTAAATTCCTATATGGTATCAGAGCTATTTGAGGGCCACATCCATTTGTGATCCAAATCTGAAGTCAGTACAACTATATTGGACAATCATTTCCTAGATATATTGTTTCTGACTGCATTCGGGCTGAGAGGACTCCTCTATTTTGTTAGGAGAATTGGTTCTAGTGAGGAACCCCTTTCGTTTCACACGAAAATGTTTTTGGTAGCCCTAACTACATCATTTTTAAGATCTAGAGGTATACAACCTTTATTTGCAGTTATAGTTATTTATCTCTCTATTTATTTCGGATCTATGCCTTTCATTTCTTCATATGCTCTTTTTCCCACGACTCTGTGTGATCTTCGAAAATAAAAAGCATTAACGAAAATATCTAGTTTCCAACCAAATCTAACTTTTTTGTAAGGATTGGATAATTTTTCTTGTTCATTTGGCTTGTGTTGTTGTTTTTGTATTGCAAGCAAAAATGGGTTTTCAAGTAAGCACTCACCCCAAATCTTCTGTGAGAAAAACAAAAAAAAACCTTTTTCCTTTCAAAAAATTACTAACCTTTTAAACTAGCTCACTTGGTCTAAAGTTACTTTATGAGAACAGGGGTCTTGAGTAAACTATCTCATTTGATCTAAAGTTACTTTATGAGAATAGAGGTCTTGAGTTCATGTCTTTCTTTCTGTTCAGTTACTTTTTAAAATAACACGTGTAACTTATGTTTTAAAGTTAATTTATTTAAAAGTGTTCTCACCCATTATAAAAAGTGAGTCACTTATAATTCTAAAGTCACTTTATCTTTTATTTAAATAAAAAAGTCATTACCATCCAAGAACATCCTTTAGATAACAAAAAATAAAATATTTGTTAAAAAACTCTTGGATCATAAAAATCCTTGGGTCCCGAGTTCAGGGTATACAGTCATCAATGGAAAACTATATTGGTGGTGGCAACTGTATACTAGTTTGTTGGTAGAGTTAATTTGTTTATGCATGTTAGGAGTTTTTGGCATGTCGGGAGTTTTTTCCCACTTTTGATGGATAAAGAATTTTAGGTCCAAAGGAATGGATGTAAAAGGATTGAAGGGTCGAAGGACCAAGGATCGGAGGGTACAAAGGAACAAAGGAAAATATTTGAGTCAAGTGTGATGTGCTAAACTCTTCATCCTAGAAAAATCAATCACCCGGCTAGGCAGGGTCTGAAATTCAGCCAACCTTCGGCCAACCTTGAGCCATCGGTCAGCCTTCGGCCAGCCTTCATGGGGCCCCATCACCCCACCTTCCAACCAAACATCCCCTCAGCCCTCCAAGAACCTTTGATTTTTCTAGATGAAGAATTCAGCACAACACTCTTGACTCAAATCTTTTTCTTTGTTCCTTTGTGCCCTCAACCCTCTGATCCTCCATCCCTTAGGTCCTTTTTTCCTTTGTTAACCTTTTTGTTTGAGGATCTTCTTTTTTCTTTGATTTTCTTATTTTCTTTGATTTTCTTCTTTTTTCTTTGATTTTCTTCTTTTTGGGGTGTTAATGAAAAAAATAAAATATTTGTTAAAAAGCTCTTGGATCATAAAAATCCTTTGGTCCCAGAGTTCAGGGTATACTGTCATCAATGGAAAACTATATTGGTGGTGGCAACTGTATACTTAGGTGCTGGTTTGTTGGTAGAATTAATCTGTTTTTTCATGTCAGGAGTTTTTGGCATGTCAGGAGCTTTTTCCCACTTTTTATGGATAAATAATTTGAGGTCCAAAGGAATGGAGGTAAAAGGATCAAAGGGTCAAAGGACCAAGGATCAAAGGGTACAAAGGAACAAAGGAAAAAATTTGAGTCAAGAGTGATGTGCTGAAGTCTTCATCCTAGAAAAATCAACCAAAGGTTTGGAGGGCTGGAGGGATGTTTGGTTGGAAGGTGGGTTGATGGGGCAAGGCTGGCCGATGGCTCAAGGTTGGCCGAATTTCAGACCCTGCCTGGATTTCAAATGAAATTTGCTCGTCAACAACAAATTTCGATCACCTGGCCAGGCAGGGTCTGAAATTCGGCCAACCTTGAACCATCAGCCAACCTTGCCCCATCACCCCACCTTCCAACCAAACATCCCTCCAGCCCTCCAAACCTTTGGTTGATTCTTTTAGGATGAAGACTTCAACACATCACTCTTGACTCAAATCTTTTCCTTTGTTCCTTTGTACCCTCTGATCCTTGGTCCTTCAACCCTTTGATCCTTTTACCTCCATTCATTTGGACCTCAAATTCTTTATCCATCAAAAGTGGGAAAAACTCCTGACCTGCAAAAACATTGTTGACTTGCAAAAACACTCCTGAAAACAAAAACCGTACTCCTTCATTATAGCTGACACCAACAGGGCAGACTAAGACACTGTGACACCATGCTATCAGACATACTGACCAATGTTTGGCTCCATTAGCCCTCGTCCCGTTCCTTACCTAGATGAGGATTCATAGGATGACATCGCACTGTCACTCCTCCACCTCATCCACTCCCTCTCAAATCACTCCCAGGGCGAGACGCAGGGGCTTCATTAGATCACATGCTAAGAGGGCCAGGATAATAAATGGAAACTCTTTCCGGGACTCCGACTAAATAAACCTTCCAAAGTGCCTTCAACCTAAAGGTCATCCCTTTTCCCTACCCAGACGAGAACCTCACAGGAGAGACAGTGCACTGCCACTCCTCACCTCCCATCAGACCCTCCAACAACGTGCCACTCAGGTAAAACCTAATGGGAGACTCATTGCTACACATGAGAGAAGGGACAGGCTTATGCAAATTTCTGGGAATTAGATGGATATAGTAGGACTCGAACACTGTGACCCAACTTATTGGCTCTACCGGTGAGCTATATGCCCGAACTCGAACACCTGATTCAATACCTGACTCTGAGAACACCTGATCCAGAATTATCATATAGATATTTTTTATTCTTATACCTAAAGAGCGCACTCAAATATCAATGAAAAAAAATAAGAAAATCAAAGAAAAAAAAATAAAATCAAAGAAAAAAAGAAGAAACTCAAACAAAAAGGTTAAGAAAGGAAAAACGGACCGAAGGGATGGAGGATCGGAGGGTTGAGGGTACAAAGGAACAAAGAAAAAAATTTGAGTCAAGAGTGATGCGTTGAATTCTTCATCTAGAAAAATCAAAGGTTCTTGGAGGGCTAAGGGGATGTTTGTTTGGAAGGTGGGGTGATAGGGCCCCATCAAGGCTGGCCGAAGGTTGGCTGATGGCTCAAGGTTGGCCGAAGGTTGGCTGAATTTCAGACACTGCCTAGCTTTCCAATGAAATTTTCTCTTCGTAAACAAATTTCGATCACCCGGCTAGGGAGGGTCTGAGATTCAGCCAACCTTGAGCCATCGGCCACCCTTGATGGGGCAATTTAGTGGATAGTACCATTATAAAAGTGACTTTCAATTATTTATAAAAGTGGGTAATATAAAGTAATATTTCTTTTAAAGTGAGCTAATTAGATTATGTTTGGAAAACTGAGGTTATTTTTTTTAAATATAACATTACCATCAACTTCCCAATATTCATGTGGTTTGTTGGCATCTTCAAAAACGTTTCTTCAAAAATCCATAACTTCTTCATCGGAAAGCAGTTTTTAAAGCCATTTTCTTTAATCGGCCTAATCTTTCGAGAACTTTCCATTTCAACACTTAGTTTAAGCATATATTGCTTCAGTTTCTTCTAAAATTCAAAGTCCATGCCTAGTTATTCTTGACAGCATCAACTACTTTCAATGACAATCCAACATGGTGGATTTACTTAGAAGTAGTCTTTATAGAATAAACTCAGTCCAAGAGTCTAAGCCTAAAGATGAAGATAAGTAATAAAAATGGGAAATAAGAAATATAAAGCACATGGGTTCAAAGGGATTTCTATTTCTCATAACCTTAGATCCATATCGTAGAAATTCATACCCCCAATGAAGCAATGAAAAATCTCAATAAAGTTTTTGGAATTAAAAATGAAATTAGAGCCCATCAACTCAAAAATGAGTTACTTACATTGGACCCCAATAATGTTTCTTCCATTCAAGATATTTTTTCCATGTTCAAGACCCTTAGACTTCTCTTGGAATTTTTTAAGCTTAAGAAAGAAGATGGTAGCCTTATCTATTCCATTCTTACTAAGTTATGGCCACCCTACTCTGTGTTTGTTTCCACCTTCCATTCTATTAGAGAAGTCTTTATTTCTCAAGCACAAGACTATAAGTCCCTCTCTTTCGATGCATTTTGTGATTCTTTAATAAGAGAGAAAGAAAAAATCTTACATCTTGCTCTTCTTAATATTGGAAACTCTTCCAAGAACACCTTAGTATCCTAGTAGCAACCAAGTTCAAATAATCCTAAGAAGCTACATCCTAAAAAGAATGGTACTAAAAAAAATGAGGGTCCTAAGCAATTTCAGTCTCACAATGAAAACTCAACTCAAAAAAATGATAAGGCAACTAAAAAACAAAGGGAAGAAGACTAATAGGAATCACAAATTTTGTAACCATGATGGCCACTTAAAACCAAATCCTTTAGGAAGATGGAAGCCTTGGAAGCAGAAATGAAGATGCATAACATCCATTTGGAGCACTCTTCAACTTCAACTTCAACTTTCGGAATATCACTTTCTACATGTGGTTATCAAGCATCCCGATCTGGTTATGCACTAGATGTATCTCCTTCTTCTCATTCTTGTGAGTGGCTAATTGATTCTTGAGCTTCTTATCACATGGCCAAAAATAAAGCTAGTTTTTCTTTTTTAAATGATTATAACACCAAAAATATATATGTTGGTGGTGATAGATCTCTTAGTGTTGTAGGGACTAGAACTATTCATCTAGATAATGGTCAATATAATAATGTATTATGTGTTCCTACATTATCCTACAACCATCTATCTGTATATCAAATAACTTATTCATGTGAAGGTAAAATTGTTGAATTTTCACCCCATGATGTTGTAATTAAGAACCTAAGAGATCCTAGAAAAAATTTAGCTACTACCATTGTTGATGATTCTATAAGGTTGTATAACTTTAACAACTTTGGGTCATCAACTCTTCCCTCAGTATTTGTTGCTCATAAGGATGAAGTGAGCAAACTTTGGCATGAGCAATTTGGTCACTTAAACTATCACTCCCTTCAAAATCTATGTAAAGAAAATATGGTGATAGGTCTTCCTATGGTATCTTGCAGAGATGGTTCTTTTTTCGTATGTGTACTAGGAAAACATCATCGAGACAGTTTTGAAAGATGTGCCTCTTGGCACACCTCATCCCCTTTACAACTTGTGCATAGTTTTTTATGTGGTCCACTTCCAGTGGTTTCATTCTTTTTCTACAAGTATTTCATAACTTTCATTGACGATTTATCCAAACACACTTGGGTATATTTCTTAGAACTGAAGAGTGAAGTGTTTAACATGTTCTTAACCTTTAAGGCATTTGTTGAGAAGAAATATGGCCATCAAATTCTTAAGCTAAGATCTCATAATGACTGAGAATATGTTAACAACAAATTCATCAATGTTTTCACTGAGCATGGAATTCAATTGCAACATATTGTTCCATATACTCCACAGCCAAATGGTGTAGTTGAAAGGAAAAATCTCACCTTAAAGGAAACAGCTAATTGTATGCTTAAATGTAAAGGACTTAGTCCTAATTTTTGGACAGAAGTAATTAACTATGAAAATTACATGGTAAATCTCACTCCTACTAAGGTTTAAAAGAATATCACTCCAGAAGAAGAATGGATCTTAATTAAACTAGATGTAAGTCACTTTCTTGTTTTTGGAAGTAAAGCATGGGCCCATATTCCAAGTGAGAAACATAACACCTTAGAATGTAAGAGTGAAAATTTTATGTTTTGTTGGATATTTTGAAGATGTCAAAGGATATAAACTTCTTCAACCTAAATCAGAAAATGTTATCATTAGAAGAGATGTAAAGTTTGTTGAAAATATATTGGCCTATGAGCCTAGTTCGGGGGATGTGCCACCTCTCTCTATCCCTTCTGCTTCTGAAAATATTCCTTCTTCAGATAATAATAGTGAGGATGAAAATCCTCCCCCACCTTCTTGGGATCCTCCTTCAGATCGTCAGTTTCCAAAACCATTCTGCGCTACTCGATATGCAGTAGGTGATCCTATAAATCAATGGCATGCATGTTCTCAATTTGATAGAGCCTCCTCTTACTAGCTCAAGATTCAGTGAATTATGATCCTCACACCTTCTTAGAAGATTTAGGCCATCTAGATTGGGATCCAACTATGAATGAAGAAAATCGTTCACTATTGTAAAATGATAAATGGGACCTTGTTCCTCTTCCAAAGGGCTGAAAACTTGTTAGATGCAAATGGGTTTACAGAACCAAGTTTAGACCAGATGGAAAAGTTAATAAACATAAATCTCATCTTTTTGCTAAGGGTTTTTCCCAAGTTGAAGGCCTTGACTATATTGAAACCTTCTCCCCTATTTCCAAAATGAACTTTATCTACCTTCTTCTTTGCCTCTACCTCTTTCAAATGGGAAGTCCATCAGATGGATGTTAAATATGCCTTCCTGCATAGGGAATTGCCTGAAGAAATCTATATAGAACAACCTCATAGATTTATACAAACAGACTTGGCCTTGTACATCAGCTGAATAAATCCTTTTATGGTATCAACAAAGCCGCCCAGGCTTGGTATGCCAAAATGAATATCTTTCTTTTAGATACTAGATTTTCTATATGTCATTCTAACAATACTATCTACACCAACAAAGTGGGTAAGTCTCTTATCATTCTTGTTCTTTATGTTGATGATCTTATTGTTACTAGTATGGATCCCAACCTTATAAACCATGTGAATTTGGGCCTTAAAAGTAAGTTTGAAATGATATACTTAGGACACTTGCATTATTTTATTAGTCTTCAAGTCTTGCAATCCAAAGAAGGTATTTCTTTTTCCCAGTCCAAGTATTCCTCTGATATTCTACACCACCTTTACATGGAATATTGTAAGCCAACCCCTTCTCCCTTTTAGTCTGGATGCAAACTTTCAGTCACTTGAAATTCCTCTAAATTTGATGCTACCTTATACCATCAACTTGTTGGAAAAAAATTGTATCTGACCCATATCGTTTGGACCTTTCCTTTGATGTTGGCCTTGTTGCTAGGTTTATGCAAAACCCACATGAAATTAATTGGAAAGAAGATAAAAGGACACTTTGTTATGTTCAAGGTACAATTTGGTTTTGGATACATTACAATGCAGAAGCATATCCTCTATTGGTTGGTTTCACTGATTTTTATTGGGCTAGTGACTGTGATGATTGGAATTCTACTGCAGGTTATTTTTTCACTCTTGTTTTTGGACTTATTACATGGGTTTGCAAGAAACAAACTTCCATTTCTCTTTCTTCATAGAAGAAGAGTATCATGGTACCACTGAAGCTAGTAAGGAAGCCATGTGGCTTCATTAGATCCTATTAGAGTTGGTTTTTAGTAGCAGCATCCAGCTACACTTTGGTGTGATAATCAAAGTGCCATTCATCTATGAAAATATCCAATCCAACATCAATGCAAAAAACACATTGAACTACACATGCACTTCAATAGAAAGCTCGTTCATGACCATTTTCTTGAGGTGCAATATTGCTCAACCGATGATCAAGTTGCATACATCTTTACGAATGTTCTCATTCAGGTGACTTTTACTAAACTTCGATTTATGGTTCGAGCTCAACAAGTTGTCACTAAGGGGGGATATGCTCTAATGCCTCCTTCCTTCTCCTATTATGTCATATTTTTACATCCTTCAATCCTATCCAGAGTTATTCTTAAGGGGGGATGTCAGGATATTCCAGCACATAGGAAATAATTAAGTATAACTTGGTCTAGTGTATAGTTAGATAAAGTGTGTTCCTTTAGTATGTACTTTTTGTAACTTACAATCAGAAAGTCACAATATGTTCTAGACATGAAGTGATCCAACAATTCATTCTCTCCTTGTTATTACCAACACTTAATTGGTGGCTTAACACTCGATTGGTCCATGATCTCTATTTAAAAAGCATGGAGGGTCATTTGTTAGGTGAGTGTTAATGAGAGCAACTTATGTAATTTTTCTTTCTTTTACATTAATAAATTGCCTAAAGTAGTTGTGTTGACTCAAGTTGTAGATTGTTTCCCTCTTTTAGGGTTTTAACCATGTCAATAATGTTGGTGTACTAATTTGTGATATGTTTGTGAGGGATGTCCTTTGGTGTTCTATCTAAGGAACATACCCTGTAAATTCCTACAATTTACATCATATTCTTGATATTATATAAATATACTTTTAGTATATTATATTTATTAGCTTAATATTAAAACATAATATTGAATTTGTATATAATCTAAATATTTATATTATTAGTTTGATTTATTTGATTTTTATATTTTTAAGTTATGCTTTTAGGTTTTATTTAATATTTTTAAGCAGATTTTTAGGTTTAATTAATTTCTTCTTTTGTTATTTATTCCTCCACTTGTTTCCTCTTTCTTTAATCTTTGTCATATGCGAAAACTCTCAAATATCATTGTGGAAGATGCGAACTCCCTATCTATAAAAAAAAAGAAAATTAAAAAAACAAATAAACAAATAGACAAAAAAACCAAAACAAACAAACTTAAATAATTACGTTAAATAACAAACCAAATCTAAACTTTCAATATTTATAAAAGCAATCTGAAATAAACTTATACTATGTTTGTAAATAATATACATATTATTTTACATATATCTTTAACGTTTTTATAATTTTTATTATTTTTATTTAAAATGCTTATCGCAATACAAATTTCTAAATACAAGTGTACATATTATTTTTCTATTTAAAATGATTGTCACTATTAAATTTTCAACGCAAGTTTACAGATTATATAAACTTATTTAAATTTAATAATAAAAATAATTTCTTCAAAGGCCTATGTGAACATATTAATCATTTTTGGATACAAATGAAATTCTTTAATAAAAAGAAATATAAATTACATCTAGCAATGCAGTCTAGATCCATATTAATTTTGAAACCAACGAGCATCAAGATGGATCAAATCTTTTGAGGGTTAAATTTATTTTTTAGCATATAACTTGAGGATAGGTTTGTACTTCAAGAGATTTGATCCCTCTCAACACTTAATAGATCTATATTAAGATGGATCTATGTTAGTTTTAATCATTCGCAATAACACAAAATTGGTCCAGCATATGATTAATGTCATCATTTTAAATATGTTAAATATGTCTAACATTAATTTGATGAGTTCCTTCTCTTCTACATCTTATTCACATCACAAAAATGACATATTTGAGCTCGAGCTAATCAATAAATCCTATCATGAAATTTCGATTTTCAATATTCATATTGGCGAGAGTTACATATTTACCTTGGGAATAGATATCTCTTAAGCATCTCTTTTCATTGAATTTTATTTTTCATCTTATACTATGACTATGTTGGTTGAATATTGTTTTTTTTGTCAGTATGTTCTTTGTTATTCATATTTCTCTTCCTCTAATCTTCATGCTCTTCATTTGTTATCCCCTCCACCTTTTTCAATTGATTTCCTCTTCATTGTTCATTTTCTTGTATTCTTTTCTCTTCACATTACTAAGTTGATGCTTTTTATGTCCTTTTGTGTTGTTATGCTCTTCGATATTCTATTTGGCATGAATTTTGTCTTTCAATTTTATTGTTCACTTGTTATTTGGTGTGACTACCTTTATTTCTTTACTCTTTCATTCTCCCTTCGTGGTTGACAATCCTCAGTAACTCTCATTTCTTATTCCATTCTCTATTGACTTGCTCTTATTTTTTCATTTCTATTTAACATGGATCTAGTTTGATGATTAAGAGGGATCTTGTCTCTTTGTTGTTCATTTCTACTTAATATGGACCTAAGATTATGATTACCATAACACAAAAAAAAAAATCCTGACATCAATAATTACTTTATGCATACACATAAAAAAATTGATAATATTCATTTAATTATCTTGAAAATAATGCACATGAACCATCTATTTACATCATATCACAATTAACATCTGCACGAAGATCAATAAATCCTTAGTTGTTATTTATTATGTCTTTCTTTATTGACTAGCTCTTTGTTGTCATTTTCTATTCAATATGGATTTATACTAATGATTATTATGAATCTAGGCTTTTGTTATTTAATTTTATTTAACATGGATCTAGGCCGATGAGTACTATAACACAAAAACCAATGCACTTCCTAAACAATTTCTATGTGCATACATTGAAATCAATGCATACTATTAATCTAATTATTTTCAAAGAAATGCACATTTTTCATCTATTTACATCACAACATCTATTAACATATACACTTAAATTAATGCATCAAGTGAAAACTACTGATATGCATATGTTGCTTTTGCTCCTGATATGCATAAGTTGCTCTGTTGCACCCATGTATAACATTGTCCCAGCTACTTTGGTAAGGTTGGTATGAGGCATTTCCACAAGTTAAGGAACCATTATCACCATCCTATCCTTAATATTGACAAGCTGTGGTCTCTAGTACCCAAGGACGTTAAGGCCAAGGCCATCCCCGACAATGCTCCTTTAATAGATGTCACTTAGTTTGTTGTTTTCTTTCAAGGTATTAGGTAAGGATGGCCTACCCTCATAACTGATCTTTGTGAAGGCCAAGCTTATTTCCAAGTTGGTCGAGAAGAAGATCAAGGAGGCAGGCAGGGAAGTCATGCTGACCGCCTGATTGGAGTTTTAGGGTTTTTGCCTTTGATTTCAGAATTTTTACCTAATTTGGTATTATTTCAACTACATTTCCATAATACCTCTGTCTTCATATATCAGAATAAAAAAAAAAAAAAAAAATAGGAGTAAAATTTTGCAACAGAAGTATTTTTTTCTACAGTACAGAGATTTTACAATGCATTCAATCATATTTATTGTGGGAGTTGTTCTCACTGGAAAGGAGAACTATCCTGAGTGGTCCCAGAAGATAAAACACACCCTCATTTCCAATGTGTTATGGAAAGGTGTGTGTGTTGGAGATGAAGAAAAAGAGCCAAAAGAGCCTACCTCAAATAAGGAGTTCCCCATTTGGGAAAATAGGAACAACAAGGTCTATGCATTGATTGCAGCATTAATAAATGAAGAGGTGAGTATCCATATTTCGCCATTCTCAATTGTTTCGAAACCTTACAAAAATTGAAGGAACTCTAGGACTCACACTCTGCACTTGTAGTTGTTCAACTCATGATTAAACTCTTCATCCTTGAATTACAAAATAATGATCCACTTGCTCTTGCATCAGAAGTAAAATCTATAATGCATGATATCAAAGTCACTAATGTTGAACTAGATATTCCTCTGATATCTTTTCCCAAGGCCCTTTATCACACTTACTCAAATTATCTTGTTTCATTGCAAGCAAATGAAAACCTCAAGGATATTACCTTTGACTCCCTTGTGAAAAAAATTTGTTGAATGAGAGAAATCTTTTGGAAAGAAGATAGCTCCTAAGTCTTCTAAAGAGGCTATCTGCCTTGCTCATAGAGAAAAGAATCATGTTCAAGATTCCTCCAGAGGAAGAGGTGGTCGAAGAGGAAGAGGAAGAAATTTTAGAGGCAGGGAGCAGACACTCTCAAGGAGAAAAGTCAGATTTGCATTTCATACTGTGCAAAATAGATGGATCGCATGATGCATCCACATGCAAGTTACCTTGGGACAAAATTGAGAAGGAAAGAAACCAACCCAAAGGTAAAACAAATGACAAAGACAAATGTAAAGCACTTGAATCTGCTCAATATGTTGTGGCACACTGTAATATTGGAGTAAATGAAGACTTATTTAATGCTTCACTTGTTTCCTAGAAAAATGATTGGTTGCTTGATTGATGAGAAACTTGCCACATGACTTTTAGAAGAGGATTTTTTGAAGAATTTACTGACAATGTTATGGAGTAGTATATTTTGCAGATAAATCAAAAATCAATCCATTAGGTCTTGGCACAATCATGCTTAAATTACCTAGTCTTTTAGACTTTCTACTGCATCATGTTCTATATCTCCCACAGATAAGGAGAAAATTTCTATCCTTGGTCCATATCCACTAGCAAGGACACTCCATTCATATGTTTTATGGCAAGATTGAGGTGAGAAAATCTTTAACCCACTCACTTGTCATGACGGGGATAGATGAAGAAAGGCTTCTCAAGCTGCAGGGTACCTCTACTCGTGCACAAAATTTCTAATACAATTCTCATGATGAAGAAGGTACATTTCCATCAAGTTTATTATGGCATGCTAGATTTGGACACTTGAACTATGACAGCGTCCGCTTTTTGAAGAAAAATGGTGTTACTGGTTTGCCTACAATTCCTAGGAAACTTAAACAATGTGATGCTTGCATTCTAGGAAAGCATAGAAAACAGTTTTTTCATGACTCACATTCAAGAGCACATAGAAAACTTGAACTCATTCATTCAGATTTATGTGGTCCAATGCCTATTCCTTATGCAAATGGAAATAAATATATAATGACATTTATTGATGACTATAGTAGAATGTGTTGGATTTATTTATTGAAGAACAAATCTAATGCTTTTCAAACATTCAAGAACTTTCATACATGGATTGAAAATGATGTAAAATATCATATTGGCTCTATTCACACTAATAATGGAAAAGAATACACTTTAAATGAATTTGAAAACTACCTTCGCCAACATGGGATCAAACATCAAACAATTGTGCCTTATAATCCCCAACAGGATGGAGTGGTTGAAAGAATGAACAGGACAATCTTAAATATGGTGCACTCCATGATGTTTTTCAAAAATTTAAAATTGATGTTTTGGGTTCATGCAGTTCTATGTGTTGTATATGTAAACAATATATGTCCTTCTAATGCTATTAGAAACAAGACTCCTTATGAAATGCGGTATGGGTACATTCCTTTGGTAAAACATCTCAGGGTCTTTGGTTCCACATGTTATTCCTTAATACCAAAGGTACATAGAAACAAACTTGATGCCAGAAGTCATAAGTGTATCTTCGTGGGGTATTCAAACACCTCCATAGCATACCGTCTCTATGATCAAGTCAATAAAAAGTTTCTTGTATCTAGAGATGTAATCTTTCTTGAATCATCCAAAATTGACAATGTTGTTAAGCGGCAACTTGATTGCTGGGTAGATTTGCAAATGCAAAATCATTTCAAGAATTTGATAATTAGATTCCACATCTTGAAGGGGGGATTCCTATACTAGATCAACCTGTGGAATTTTCTTTTGAAGCACTCTCTCCCCCGCATGAAACTCTAACAATGAATGATACTTTGAGTGATGTGATTGATAGAATTGGGAGACTCAATATTGATTCAATCTCAACTCAATCAATGGAGTAGCCTGGATCATCTGAGTAAGGTCCCCCAAAGTGGTTGACAAAGACACTTGAAAGTGCTCATCCAGAGGAGGTTGGAAAGGTAGGAACTAGAAATTCAAACCGGCAAAATGGAGGTGATGTAGATGACTCTGATACACCTGTTGATATGGATGTTTCATTTGAATGTGAATTGAATTTTTCTATAGATTTTGAACCAACCTCCTTCAAAGAAACTACTTCTCATGATGAATGGAAAGAAGCAATGCAAAAGGAGTATGATGCCCTGATAAAGAATGGCACTTGGAAGCTAGTTGATCCTCCATTGGGAACCAAACTAATTGGCTGCAAGTGGGTCTACAAGAACAAGTATAAAGTTGATGGCTCACTTAACAAGCACAAAGCCAGGCTTGTGGCAAAAGGTTTTGCACAAAAGGAAGGGGTCGATTATGGGGAGATGTTTTCCCCAACAGCAAAATGGGCTACCATCTAGACACTCTTTGCCCTAACAGCTTAGAATGGTTGGAAATACCATCAAATTGATGTAAAAACTAGTTTCTTGAATGGAGATCTAAAAGAGAATGTTTTTATGTCCTGGCCTGAAGGATTTTCTATGAAAGGACATGAACATAAAGTATGCAAACTTGTAAAATCCTCGTATGGCCTCAAACAAGCACCGCAAGCCTAGTATGAAAAACTAATTGAGCATCTTTTGAAACTCAATTTCAAACATTATGTTCTTGATGATGCAAATTTGTTTGTTAAGAAGGTTGGCAAAACAATTGCATATCTTGTGGTATGTGTAGATGATCTTTTGATGACAGGGAACAATGAAAGCTACATTGCATCCATAAAGAAGGAATTGAGGAAAGGTTTTGAAATGACTGATTTGGGCTATGTTCATAACTATCTTAGTATTGAAGTAACTCAACATCTGAAGTCCATATTCCTTTCTCAAAAGAAGTACATTGGAGATCTGTTGAACGGGTTTGGCATGACTGAATGAAATCCTCTCACTACTCCAATGGAACAAAACTTAAAGCTCACATCCATTAAAGGAAAATATTTTGAGGATGCAACAATGTATAGACAGCTTGTAGGAAGTCTCAACTACCTAACTACTACTAGACTAGACATTTTGTTTTCTATTGGAACCCTCTCTAGGTTTAAGCAAAAGCCTTGTGAGCGACATTGGTGTGCTGCAAAAAGAGCTCTAAAGTACTTGATGAGAACTCAAGACCTTGGAATCAAATATACACAGGTGGGCGACCTCAGCTTGATTGGATACTCTGATTCAGACTTCGATGGAGACAAAGAAACTGGGGTATCTACTTCAGGTTATGTTATGAGTCTTGGATCAGAAGTTGTCTCCTAGATATCACGCAAACAATCAGTTCCAACAGATTTCACAACAGAGGCATAATATGTGGTAGCAACTGAGGCAACAAAAGAAATTATGTGGTTCGGGAAAATTTTGGAAGATTTGTAAAAAAAACAAGTACAATCGACTCCACTCATGATTGACAAAACCTTAGCAATAAAGTTGGCTAAGAACCCAAAGTTCCATGATCAAACAAAGCACATCAATACTAAATATCATCAGATTCGACATCATGTTGAGGCCAAAACAATCCATCTCTGCCATTGTTCCACTAATGAGCAAATTGCAGACATATTCACCAAAGCGCTTGGAAGAGAAAAGCTTGAAAGATTCAAAACGATGCTTGGACTCACCAACATCCCTTCAGATTAAGGGGAGGAATGTTAACACCTAATTGTAGGGATTGGGTGAACAAACATAATTAATGTAAATAAATAATAGAAAATATGGAGAGTCACTGGGAGATGAACTAAATAGTCACTCCATCTTTTATATAATAATGAACAACCTGAATGAATAAAATGAATTGATTTGAGGAGTTACCTCTTGGTTTGTCAAAAACAATGAAATAGGATTAGAATTTTGCATTCATATTGAAATCAGTGCATCACTTGTAATAGATTAAATAGGATTAAAAATCAACATCTACACTGTTATCAATGCGTCAAGTGTAGTTAATCAAGTAAGATAAAAAATGAGCATCTACATTTAAATCAATGCATCTATTTTAGTAAGGAAAACAAAATATTAATCTAAAAAAAAATAATATAAACTCAAGTTAGTACCTAACATATGTCTTTACCAATTTAATTTAGTTAAAGTCAACAATTTCTAGAATCCTTTTTTTAATATGATTTTTAGGCTTTCATAGATTTCTAAATCTAACTTCATTTACCTTTTGTAAAAGCCTTACTTCCTCTTTCTATACGGTTAATAATATTCAATATTTTATAGAATCATATTATTAAACACAATATTATATGGTATATTATGTTTAAAATTATAATATGATAATAATATGTGTAATATAACATAACATAATCATATGGCTAGAAAATAATCATGATATCTTCAAGGACTAGGGATATTATTCTCTTCATGTTTCTCTTCAAACTCTAAGTATTCAGGGAGCAATGCCTCTCTCTAATTAAAATGCCCCACTCCTTCATAATACTGAAACTATAATAAAAAAATAAAAAAAATGGTAATTAATTTATGGAGCCACTCAACATACCTATCAAAAGGAGGAATTGGTGGCCAAATATTCATAAACAATTCACATTTCTTATCTTTCTATGGAAACATAGGCATAATCACAAACAATTATGCAGAACTATTTGCTTTGAACATCCTTTTGTGTTATATACCTAGGGGGGTAATATGGGGTACCGAGGGAGGTACCCAAGGTAATAATGTAATAATGGGATGGGCCATAGTAATAAATAAGGTGGTTAACCCATGTCATGTAAGGGACCACAAGTAGTTAATAATAATGTAAGGGGCCCATGGTATTAGTTGATGGTATGAGGAAACCATGGTAATGATGCATGGTATTGTATGTATGAGGCCTATATAGAGGCTAGAGACTCCACATGGAGAGATATGAAGAGAAGTATTCTTGTATGAACGGGCATATGGCTTGTGGAGTATTTTCCTTCCTTAAGGAGTGAATGTATGGTGTTTCCCTACCATAAGGGTTTGATAAAGCACATCAAGGACTAGGGATATTATTCTCTTCGTGTTTCTCTTCAAAGTCTAAGTATTCAGGGAGCAATGCCTCTCTCTAATTAAAATGCCCCACTCCTTCATAATACTGAAACTATGCTAAAAAATAAAAAAAATGGTAATTATTTTATGGAGCCACTCAACATACCTATCAAAAGGAGGAATTGGTGGCCAAATATTCATAAACAATTCACATTTCTTATCTTTCTATGGAAACATAGGCATAATCACCAACAATTATGCAGAATTATTTGCTTTGAACATCCTTTTGTGTTATATACCTAGGGGGGGTAATATGGGGTACCGAGGGAGGTACCCAACGTAATAATGTAATAATGGGATGGGCCATAGTAATAAATAAGGTGGTTAACCCATGTCTGTAAGGGACCACAAGTAGTTAATAATAATGTAAGGGGCCCATGGTATTAGTTGATGGTATGAGGAAACCATGGTAATGATGCATGGTATTATATGTATGAGGCTTATATAGAGGCTAAAGACTCCACATGGAGAGACATCAAGAGAAGTATTCTTGTATGAACAGGAATATGGCTTGTGGAGTATTCTCCTTCCTTAAGGAGTGAATGTATGTTGTTGCCCTATCATAAGGGTTTTGACAAAGCACATCATTACTAAATATCACCAGATTCAACATCATGTTGAGGCCAAAACAATCCATCTCTGCCATTGTTCCACTAATGAGCAAATTGCAGACATCTTCACCAAAGCGCTTGAAAGAGAAAAGCTTGATGGTATGAGGAAACCATGGTAATGATGCATGGTATTGTATGTATGAGGCCTATATAGAGGCTAGAGACTCCACATGGAGAGACATGAAGAGAAGTATTCTTGTATGAACAGGCATATGGCTTGTGGAGTATTCTCCTTCCTTAAGGAGTGAATGTATGGTGTTGCCCTACCATAACGGTTTGATAAAGCACATCAAGGACTAGGGATGGGCCATAGTAATAAACAAGGTGGTTAACCCATGTCATGTAAGGGACCACAAGTAGTTAATAATAATGTAAGGGGCCCATGGTATTAGTTGATGGTATGAAGAAACCATGGTAATGATGCATGGTATTGTATGTATGAGGCATATATAGAGGCTAGAGACTCCACATGGAGAGACATGAAGAGAAGTATTCTTGTATGAACAGGCATATGGCTTGTGGAGTATTTTTCTTCCTTAAGGAGTGAATGTATGGTGTTGCCCTACCATAAGGGTTTTGACAAAGCACATCAAAACTAAATATCATCAGATTCGACATCATGTTGAGACCAAAACAATCCATCTCTGCCATTGTTCCACTAATGAGCAAGTTGCAGACATTTTCACCAAAGCGCTTGGAAGAGAAAAGCTTGATGGTATGAGGAAACCATGGTAATGATGCATGGTATTGTATGTATGAGGCCTATATAGAGGCTAGAGACTCCACATGGAGAGACATGAAGAGAAGTATTCTTGTATGAACATGCATATGGCTTGTGGAGTATTCTCCTTCCTTAAGGAGTGAATGTATGGTGTTGCCCTAGCATAAGGGTTTGATAATAAAGAAACATTTCATATTATTCTTGGGTTTATTTGCGTTGTCTTATATTTTCTTATCAGATCTATTATATTTCTGGGTTAGATCTACAAAAAGTGGTATCAGAGTATTCTCCACTTTTGTGCCCAAGAAAGTGCTCTGATACCATTTGTTATATATCTAAACCGGAAATATTATGATAATAGAAATAACCCAAGAATAACAAGATAGAAATAGATAGAATGCTTCTTTATTGATCAAACCCTTATGGTAAGGCAACACCATACATTCACTCCTTAAAGAAGGAGAATACTCCACAAGCCATATGCTTGTTCATACAAGAATACTTCTCTTCATATCCCTCCATGTGGAGTCTCTAGCCTCTATATAGGCCTCATACATACAATACCATGCATCATTACCATGGTTTCCTCATACCATCAACTAATACCATGGGCCCCTTACATTATTATTAACTACTTGTGGTCCCTTACATGACATGGGTTAACCACCTTATTTATTACTATGGCCCATCCCATTATTACATTATTACCTTGGGTACCTCCCTCGGTACCCCATATTACCCCCCTAGGTATATAACAAAAAATCTCCAACACTATATAGAGACTCTATATAAAATCATTATAAATTTGAATAATTTTGCAAATATATCAATAAACATTTTAAAGTTTGCATGTTAGGGACTAGTGAGATTCGCCAATGTTTTTTAACTTCAAGATAATTTTCTATCCTTAAAATTTTCCCTGATGTGTGGTGATGATAATGAAATCTAAAGATATATCCTAACTTTCTACCTTTAAATTATTCTAATTTATTTTAGTACTCGGGTAATCTAAAATCATGTGCTAGAAGATTCTCACAATAAACACAATAGTGTGAATTATTGTGTTATTACGATATTTAACTCGATTAAAAAATTAATTAATTAAATAGTTAATTTTTTTGAAAGCATCACATATGATATATATCTCATTTGTTCATTGTATGGATTAATTCTCATTTGCACATGTCAAAAGTGATCATGAAAAGACTGATATAAAGCACATGCACAAGGAACAATACAAATTAATAAAACAATTCCTTTCAAACAAAATAAATAGATGCAATGGATAATAGTACTCGAGAGACCGAGAATCTGCTCATTCTAGGACTATCAGTGATTCAACTTTATTATTAAGAAAAAATTAAATACAAAAGTGCAATTCAAGCCTTTTCTTCTCGAAATTCAAAACCCTTTTTCTAGTCTTGGAGAGGGAAATTTATAATACAAAACAAAAAGACAATACAAAAAAATCTCCTGAAACTTCTCTCCTAAACTACAGCAATAAAAGATTCAAAAGGAAATTGTTACAATTGTCTTGGATTTAAGACGAAGATTGCCCCATGGTGACTTGTCGTAGCCTGTAAACATCCAGAAGATTGGTGAGCTTGGGAGGGTGTTTTTGCTTGATCCTCATCTAACTTGTAAATATGGATACTTTCAAACGAGACAACATATGCATGATGACATTGGATAGGCTCCTGAGTACCTGTTATCTCTTACAATTTGCTAGGCTGGAAAGGAAATCGAGAAGCGTAACCTCAAACCACTTCAGCTCAGTAGCTAGCCCTACTGAGCATGAGAGGGATCTCTCTAAGTCTCTTATTAGTGATATGACTCTAAAGCAAATGAGTTTTAGGCTAGATATATATTTGTTTGTGTGCTTGTGAAAATTTGGGTTTTAAGGTTCGTTGAACTAGGGTTTGGAGCCACAAATAAGTCTAGGCTATAGGAGTGCAGGAGAAAATATGAGAAGGAGATAGATATCAGAAGCCATACTGTATTTAGAATATTTCCAGTGTAGTATAGAGGAGAAAATGTAGAGTAAACTAATGAGCATAAGTAAACATGATTTCATTAGCTTAGGAAGACATAAACATAACTATTAAAACCAGATAACAGAGCTTGAAAAACAAGAATTCTGTATATTTCACAGTAAGGAATCCATAAAAAGAAGAGATATCATGTATATAAAGATGCTTAAAGCATTAGAAAACAAACAGAATGAAGAACAATCACCATGAGCTCACTTGGCTAGAGTTCCTTGAAAATAGTTGCAATTGTCTCTGTATTAGCTGAAAAGATGATTACATGAAAGCATCCTCCACAAAAAGTCCAACCCTCTTCTCCTAAAAAGAAATGATACATATAGACTCTCCTAGATCACTTGCCCACCTTTAGGATTCGAATTCCTTGGTGGAGGAACTTACTCAAAAATTCTCTCAACCAACAGGTGAGAGTGAGAAGGTGAAACTCAAACACTTCTTGGAGAGTTTGTTTAGGAGTTTTCTTCCTTCATGAGGCCTAATAAACATAAAAAACAACCTATGATGTACATTTATTCATGCCTACATCACCTAGCCTTGAAACTAGTGCCATTACATGAAGAGATTTGACTTTTACTAAGTCAAATTGGAAACTAGAAATTTTACACAGTGAAATCTACAAATTAAAACACAAAAAAGAGCAAAAGCACAACACCGACTTTGCGCTGATGTTCTGGTGCTTTCTAAGGGTCAAAATGCAAAACTGAGAGAAAGGTCAACTATACCTTCAAGTCTATTTTCTATAACAGTTTGAATTTATGAATTTGGACCATGGTAAGGCCTTCAAAAATCCATTCTCCCAAGGTCGCTCCAGGTGCACAACGCCTATCAAAAAAGGGTCTATAATGCTAGTTTTTTGCCACTTTTTTGCACTTTTCTCCAAAAATGAGCCACCTCTGCAAAATATGAGAAAATGGGTTTTTATAGGATGGAAATATATCTCCAAAAATGTAGACCTTTCCTAAAATAAATGCCTGAGGAAAAAGTGCAGTGCCTGGAACTACTAATTTTTTGAATTTAGCTAAAAAATTTTCAAAAAACAAAAAGTGCTCATAATTTGCTCAAAATTGGCTGGAAGTTGTAAAAATATGCTTTTTAAACCTTCATAGATGCTTCAGAAAGCATCTCCAAGTTTCCCTCATCCTTTTGGTCCTTTTTGGCTTCTTTGGGCTTGTTTTCAAGCTGCTTTACCTTGACATTGGTGATCATGTTTTGAGCCTAGTAATGGTGCACCATATGCCTAAGAAACTGATTATCTCTGTCTGCCTTCTCAAGGAGCTTCTCCAAGTGTTCATTCCCCCTATTGAGCCAATATTCCTTGTCTTGATTGACCTCAAGAGAAATTATGTCCTCTAGTTCTATGTCTTCATTCAATCGGATGTGTTCTTCCTCTTCTTGTAATGCCTTCTTTAGGCCCTTTGTTCTTGGCCTTTTCCTCTTACCTTTCCCTTTTGATCCTTCAGGCTCGCTTGATTATATGATTTCTTTGCCCTTGCCAACCTACTGCAATAACTTGGTTTTCTCTTTTTCCATGATCAATTGCATTTCTTTGAGCTGACTATTCTCCTGTTCAAGGAATGAAATGATGTATCTAGCTCTTGCCATGTCGACTGTAAGATCCTTGATATGATAGTCTTTATCTCTGATTGTCTATTGCATGCTTGAAGTCTGATCCTTTGCCTCTAAATTAACTAGCTCAAACTCATGCTCAATTGTGTCTTTATCCTGTGCTATTGGTCCTTGCTTTATTGATGTAGAAGGCTTGGTCGCTTTCTCACCATGAGAAGCAAACACAAGTCTTTTTCATCTCTGGTATGTTTTGGTCACCTCAGGCCTAGGTGCCTTGGGAACCTCCTCTGATTTTTTTGATAATCCTATTTACATAGGCTATGATGATGTGTCTTGGTGATGGCTTGGTGAAGCAATCTCACTGCATTTTTGAAGGCCTAGATGATAGGAAAAGGGAAAAAATAGTGAGGGATGAGTGAAAAATGAAATAATGGGTAGGTGGAGTGGAAAACATGGCAAATGAGGTTTGGAAGAGGTGGAAATGAACTATGGATAGCTGATGAAAATGAGTGGAAAAGAAATGGAGGAATTATCTGCTTGTGAGAAAAAAAAACAGAGTTTGTAGTGAAAGTGCCCAAAAACCCCTAGGAATGAACTAGGGTTTTACTTTTGGAGAGGTAAAATTTTGTTTTGAGGTTGGTTGAGTGGTTAAAATATTTGATCAAACATGTATATATGTTTAGGGCAACATTTTACATGTTTAGAAACCAAGAAATAAAAATGGCCATCATCAACCTATTATTCTCGATGAAAATTTCACAACAAACCCTAATTGGAAAAATCATTGGCATGAGATGATTTTGAAAAGCAAAGAAGGAAGAATAATGGTGGAATTACTTGTTTCTTGACTTAGGAAGTAATGAAATCATGTTAACAAGCCAAAAAATTTAATTTTGGAGAGATTTGGGTGTTTTCTGTATAATCTGGCCCGTGCATAGCGCAGTTAGGCTCTGCGTAGTGCCTGTGTGCAACGCAGTGTCTTTGTGCACAACGCCATCTTCAAAACCACTTTTGGAGGACAAAAACTGCTCCAAATTGAGAAATTGATATCTCAATCAAAAGCTCTTGAAGTCTAATATAATATCGACTTTGAACACATGTAATTTGGACACTCCATCAAGGAGAAAAATTGATTTTCCCATGCTCACTCCAAAAATTCAGGGTTTCTCCGACAAGAGCGTAACACCAACTTGCAATGCACTTTTGGATGCCTTCCACTAATCCAAATCACAATATGAAAGTACCATTGAAAATCTTAGGATGTTTTCTACACAATAGAGTCCTTAAGCACTACCAAAACCTGCTCCAAACCCCTTAAAAACTGTCTTTAAGTCAAGATGTCCAAAAGTGGAGCAACTCTCCTGTAGCAAGTGTAGTTTGGGCATTTATTTCAAATCATAATACCTGCACATAAACTGAAGGAGGTTTTGGTTCCTTGGACTATAATGGACAAAAATTTCTTTCACTTTTTTAAAATTCTTCATCATTTGGCCAAAAACATAATTTGAAGCAAACATGTCCCTATGAGAAATGATGAGGTGAGGTAGTGTACTGCAACATTATCTTATTTGAAATAAAACATTACCTTTACCTTTATTTTTCTTTCCCTAAGATGCTAACTCCCTTTACCGACTGAATCACATAATGGCCATGTTTTTGTTTTGACATATGGTTTCGTGATGACACATGGAGTGAGACCCTAGATCATGACCTAAAATGAGGAATTTAACCATTTCATGACCCAAGACACTTAAATGAAGATATGATACCTCGAAGAAGACAATGACCATGATAAGTGATGAAGACCACGAATAAGTGAAGGGAGCAACATTGACCTAGACGTAACAACTAGTGACCAAATTTTTCTTTGAAGACTCACTGATATGACAAAAATTTGACCTGACACCCTAACAACACCTTGTAAGAGCATGTTTCATCACTGGTGACAGGCTAAACTATCTTACACTAACATTGGCTCCAACTAGGGATGGTAGCTCCTTGGACGAATTAGTTTTATGTTCTTCAGTGACAATTATCAAGTTCAGATTTGGTTGTTGATGGTGGACAAGCAATCAGATGCAAGAAGGTTGAAATCATCCACCTGGTGAATCCACACAGTTCAGTTGATCTAAAGATTCCACTGGTAAAAGAATCCAGAATCAATTCTACCGTTGATTGTTTTCAAGATGAATTCAAGAGTACAATGCAAGTATGCTCCTATGGACAGATCAAAGGTTTTAGGTTTTCCAAATCCCATGCCCAACATCAATTGATTAAAATATCTTCCAGTGTTTAAAGATGAAAAAGGAGATGATGCTTCTTTACATTTATTGAGGTTTCATATGCACATCCGAAAGTTCAAAGTCAAATTCCATGAAGATTGTCTTATGAAAATATTTATGGCAACTTTGGGGGAAAAATCTAGATCTTGGTATGAAAATTTACCAGCCTCTAACATATGTTCTTTAAAGCATTTTCATACTGTATTTCATGACAAATACAAGGAAGATTATCCATCTCTGTTGCTTATTCAAAACTGTTGTGACAATTGTGAAAGTTTTATTCAATATCTGGAAGATTACTATGATGATGATCAATTCATGGATGATGAAATATTAAAGGTCTTAGAAGAAAAGTCTTTTCAAAAAGTAGAAGCCTTGCTTGAATTATCTTCTCCTCAGGAAGAAAAAGATGATTTATGTTGTTTAGAGGTCCATGAAGTTTCCCCACAGGAAACAATTCTTGCAGCACAACAAACTGATTAGCCAAAGGGTAAAGGAGAAATTCAGCTTCTTGAACTTGCTCAAGTAGAGGACAACAGTGAAAATCAACAATAGTCTGGTGATCTAGAAATAGAGGCAGTAGAGCTTAAAAATATTGATCCACAAGAGTATCTTCAACAAGTAGTGGTTTCTTCAGAAATTAAAGACCATTCAAATTTATTTTATGAAAACCATCTCTCAAATTTTCTCTCCTTGGTTGTACATAAAATAAGACAACATACTTTTATAGATCATGTTCCTTCATCTGAAATTAATGAGAGTTTGCAGCTCCTTACAAGATTCTATGTGACAAAGAGAATGATAAGGACTTCCCTGTTGTACATGATATAGTTGTTATATTTGATGAAGATCAAGAGCATTTAGAGCACTTGGTTATAGTGGATAACAAGGAGGAGAAACAATTTGCTTCCTTTCTATTTCAAGAGAATAACCTAAATCAAGTAGCAGTTTGGAATGAGGTTTGTTTTCTTGTTACAAATCATCCAAAAGATCTTATGTGGTAGGATTACCATGATCCTTTGGTCAATATATTTCAGTCATCAGTAGAAGAAGAATTTTCCAAGTTCATTAATAGAGCTATTGAATCTAGTGGAAAAGTTAAGATGCCATTTTCTGAATTTACTTTTCTACTTAGAGAAGTAGAATGCAAACTTCTGATAAGTATCCATTTGCTTGACTGGTTGCATTGGAAATTTGTTATTACTTGATATGATAGTCTTTTTATTGGACTAGGGTAGGTAGATGAGTGCAAATAAGCTCAATACTCTAAGCATCTTTCCAGTTTCAGTTTCATATTTCTTTTCAATTTTCTTTTCAGCTTTCAGTTCAAGTATGTTTCAGGCTTCATTTTGCAGAGAATTTTGATTTTAGCTTCAATATTTTCAGCCACAGATCAGATTGCAATTTTAGGACCAGCACAATGGATCAGGCTACTAGTCTACGGTGTTCTTGACACCTCCTAAAGGAGAGTTCCATCCACGATTGGAGGCACTGTTAGTATCCTATAATTATAGGTAACTTGATTCTTCAACTGTTTATTTGGCATGAATACATCTGGCTTGATTAGGCTTGGTTGATTCCATTTTGTCTAATCCTTCATCACCCTACTACACCCTTCATGCCCTGCCCTCTAGTTTTTCACCCGTCCATCATTTTCATCCATTACACACATAAACAAGCTTATAATTAAAAAAATATTAGGTTAAAAATGTTTAGAGGCATTTTTTAGCATTAATTAGAATAATAAATTAGTGTGGGGGGTGCAAAATAGGTGGTTTTGAGGAGGAGCCCCCCCCCCCAACGTGGCACGACCTCAGAAACTTGGACCCCCCTCTAATACCACTTACACCTCTAGGGGGGGCCGAAATTACCATTTACCCCCTAAAAAACCATTTCCCAAAATTAAAAAACCATTTTTCTACAGTTTTACTAGTCCATTTCCAAGAGGGATTCGGGGCAAATAGGAAGGAATTTTGGAAAACCGAGAGAGGGTTTTGTTTAGAACAGGCTGAGGAACCCAAAACTCTCCCAAAATTTACACAGGTGGTTTCAGTTGGGAGAAATGAAGCCATCTCTAAGCCCCATTTTTCAGGTTTCTGTATTTTCTATCTTGGGTCATGATCTTGCGGTGGACATTTTGGCGAGCTAGAGATGAATTTCAAAAAAATAAGAGAGGTTTTTATTCAACACGAGATGAAGAAAAATAACCTCTCCCATAATTTACATAGGTATCATCATTTTGGAGAATCGAATCTCTGAGTTTACCCCTATTTTCAGCAGTTTAGCCCGTTTTTTGTGGCAATCAGTCCAAGATTTTCAGGGATTTGTGTCTATCTTTGGCTGAAAACAAAATCACAGAGGTAATAGTACCAACCATTAACTATGATATTTTACCAGAAATTGCTAGTGATGCTTGATATCAATCTTGGATAATTGCTCGATTCTTTCAGCCATTTGTGTGCCATGCTCCAACCAATATTTTAATAGCAATTTGACACTTGGCATAGAATCTTTAGAACAAGTGGAGACATAATTTTCTTGTAGAAAAGAATCATTGATTGATTCAATAATAGAAGTGGAAAAATCTCAGACCTCATTAACCATGGATTCATCTTGGTTCATTATTATATCCCATTCTCGAAGGATAATTGATTTATGTGCTTCATCAATTTTAGGCAAATTTTCCTTTCTCCCCTCTATGCTTTCTTTCCAAGACAAGAAATATGTTAATTATTCATTTACCTCATAAAAATAATGCATCATCTTGGCCAATTGATCAACAAGGGCATTACTTGTTTTTCATTGATATTGAATTATCATAAGCTTATTGCAAAATAATTATGTTGATTCATGAGTAAAGAATTCAGTTCTCTAGATTCTTGCTTAAATTTTGTCAACTGAGGATGTCTGCCTTGCAGTTGTTCTAATTTTTTTTGTATCTCTTTAATTTGGTTTTCCTTGATTCTTATTTCCTCATCATCTTGCAGCTTTAATGCATCATCCATTTTTTTTTTTTTTTTTTTTTTTTTTTTTTTTTCTGCAATTTTGATAATTCTTTCTGCTACAGCTCATAAAAATTTTATTTTTCTCTGAATCAAACGTTTGCTCCATCATATTGATTTTCGCTTCTTTTTCTTTAAGGAGATCTTGAACCTAATCTTATTTTTCCATAGTGGCAGAGGCATATGCTCCAGTGAATTGAGTTAGTTTTCCTATTTCATATGTTAGAGCGGTAGAAGAACCTTTCCGAAGAACTTCAAAGGGAGTGGCCTTTCCAGGTACTAGTGCCTCGGATTGATCAAGATTCCTCTTTTTTCTACCTATTTTTTCTACCTCTTTTGGCAAAAAACTTATGCTAGGGACTATAAAATATATCCAATGGAGGTATTTCCTCGACCGTGAGAATGACCTCAGAAGTAGGAAAAGCTAGAATGACTTCGAAATCCTTCTACTCATGCATAAGAGACTTAGGGTATGTAGTTTTTTCTAAATATGTGCCTTGTTTGATATCCTTAGGGGTACTTATAACATCAATCTATTGTGAGGAATATCTGATTTGAGCAACAATAGCTTCTCCTCCAATCTAGGGATTAATGATGGTAACATATTCATTCCATGCTCCATTTAGTTTCAGATCATTCACAAACCCTTCTCCTTGGGAAGCAGAGGAATTACAACAACACTCTGCTAGCCTCGAGGAGGAAATTCTGATTGTGAAGAAGCTCCAGGCTGAGTGACATCTATAAGCTCCTTAAGAGATGGAAATTTTAGAAGAGGTAACTGTAACAAATCGAGTGGAAAAGTGGCTAATTGGGAAGTCCTGAAATGAGAAAAATTGTCCTTTCTCTTCCACCATTAGTTGTTCTTGGACCCAATTTAACACTGACACATAGGAGGGAGCTTGAGAAAATAAATCATCAAACTTATTTTCTTCATGAAAAAACTACCTAATTCCTTGTGAAGCAGTGAAATTCTTGACAACTATGCTCAGATCATACTGTCTGTTAGGTACTGGACAATTTAGGAGCTCGAATTGCTAGGATTTCCTTTTCAACATGGAAATAATTAGATAATGTAAATATACGAAATCTCATAGGGAATACAAACCAAGCTCTCTTATTAGATTCCTTAAGCACTTTAGTAATTCCATTACCTACAGTTTGATAGGACACCTCTCTGCAGACTAACTTATCTCGAATAAATAGGGGCAAAACATGTGGGTGAGCTATACTACCCCAGACTCTGATATTGGTAAACATCTCTTCTCTTAACCAATTCCCAACCCTAACAATATGTTCCACGGATTCTTCTGACATTCTGGATGGTTGGGATCTAAAGATAATTTCCTAAATAAGAATCATGACTTGATGGAAAATATGATACAAGTGGCTGAAATATTAAGTTTCCTACAAGATTTCATGATAAATATGAATAGGTTTTGGGTCCTGGATGGTCCATTTCCAACCCATTGCAGGGAAGTCCATAGAAAAGCACCGAGAATCCATAATACAAGCAGACATATGGAAGGGGGGAAGCTTGTCCTCAGAGACATTCATAGAAAACCAGAAATATAAATTATGATTGGATAAGTGTTTGCTAGGGGTCCCCTAGGTCTAAGTTTTGTCCAAGGCATGTAAAGACTCCAAATTTTAAGGAGCGAAGTGTGATTAGCGTAATGTTATAAGATTCAAAGAGGCTTTAGGGTGGGTCAAATCCCCTTCTTTTGTAAAGGGATGGGAATACTTAGAATATTTCGAGATCCACCCATGGTTTGCGAACCATGGTATTGTAAGGGTAGAAGAATATATAAAGGGATGTTTTTACAAGTCTAATACAATGTATTGAATTGATAAAACACTTTTGAGTCTGTTTTTGTAAGATCCTTTTGTAGTCAGAAAAAGGGGAAGGCTCCTGCAGCTGTGTGCATGAAGACCTTGGTAAGTTTACAGCTGAGTTGCGGCCCTTGTAGCTATGTGTGCAGGGTCAGAGACATTATTTTTTGAGAATACTTGACAAATAAAGAAGACATTTTAGCGTAAATATGTGTATTTGTGTATGTTCACATAGTTTTTTTTGTTTTAATCTATTTTGGGTTCGTTTTACATATTTCTTCTGCAATTGCATTGCGAAGGCTCATATACTATTTTATATGTTGAATAATACATGTTAGAATAGTTTCTCACAACTCACTAATCTGTTAAGTAGAGAAACACTTTACAACTGTAAGAATAAGGATAGTGTTTCACGAAGGTTGGATTAAGCCCTAACTGTTAAGAAGCTTACAACCACACTGCATAGTCCCTCTGGATGCAGAAACCTACTTATAGCATCCCCCAATATCGCCTCGGGTGAGACTGCAGTCTGCGCAAGCAGATCGTTGCTGAAAGGGATGGTGGTATAGAGTTTTGCTGGTTAGCGCAACTAACTCTGAACCTGGGTCTAAGAACCTGAAGCCAACAATGGTTATGTTGCCAGGATTGGGATCTATTTGAGGGATGTGTAATGTGGTGTCCAACTAGAAAACAGATCCAAAATTGGGTAGATTGGAAGTTGCATGAATTTATAGCTCAATAACAAAGAGATTCGTGCTAGTCGAAAGAAAGGTGGTTATAGAGATATATCTATATAGAAGAACACAAGATATTTTTTCGCATTGTTCACTAAGGAACCACATGAGTGGATTTTAAAGCTAGCGGACAATGAACGCACTTTGAAACCCGAGGATCCTATAGTATGGAACCCAATTCTGATTAAACAACTTAAGGAGTCTAAATATAAGGTTGCAAGAGCTATTGATTATTGGGTTGTGTTGAAGCCTCAAAATTCTGCTGCTCCAACATGGGGGATAACCACTCGGTCTGGACCTTAAAGACAACTCATTTTCTGTTTCATGTGGTGGCTCCAACTGGGGATGGTTGGACTAGTTTCCTAGAGTGGGTTTGGAAATGAGAGTGGGTGGTTTTCAAGTGATTTCAATAAGAATAATGATAACTAAATAACCTATTCTAGCATGAAAATCTCTAGCTAAATTAATCTAATATAAACTTGGGGTATTCTTGTTATACAACAAAATGACCCCCTCATCAACTTATAGGGGAAAGACATGATAGCTGAAGCAAATACCAAGATCACAAGCCTTGTTTCCACACTAATGCTGGCTAAACACTGACAACATGCTTTATAAAGCTTCTCTGTAAGCCTAAAGGAGCGTTAGTGACCCTACTAACTCTAGTTGTTGGTTCAAGAACAACATTAGTGAATCCTAATGAGCATCTAGAGGCCAAAGTAGTGAACTGACTCATAAATATCTCTATATTCCCTCCTAAATTTACTTAGAAAAGCAAGGAAACATCTCAAGTTCAATCTATTTGTGGGATTTCTAATCCTAATAAAGGAGGCAAATGGGAAAGAGTTGAAAAGCATGGAAACATCATTGCTTTTACCTTAAGAGACTCATGGAAGAACTTGGCAACCCTAACTCAATTGCTACATAAGCAAAGCTATGGCTATGGTGATGGAGGTCAGATCATTTGAAAGGATAACTTACTTTATTGTTGAGCATAGTCTCAAATATAAACATAAGAAGTTGGTAAGAAGGGAGAGAGAGAGAGGAGCTGGAGGGGTAAGGGAAGGCTGATGCAACATATGGTTGTAATCACTCTTCTGACATTAATATAGAACTGCAGTTGTACTGTCTACTCTGTAGTGTTGGTACTATCATTACTTTACTTGTTTGTCCAATACCTTTTAGCATGAGTAGCTTAGTTACATGTAACTAGATGTCTTTTATATATTCATGTATTAGTTATCAAGGTTGTATGCTGTGATTATGCTTGTCTCTTCTATGTGCAGGACTTGATCTGGAGTTGGCTCAGGGGACTTCCACCTAGATGCATTGCGCTCTCCAACAAATCTACATGGAGGCTTGAGGTAATCAATCTGTTTTGCTTTGATAGTTAGTTATTGTTTATGGACATGCATGTAACTTTGTGACAGTTGCAGATAATCTTATAGTCTGTCAAAGGTCTCGGGAAGACCTTTGAGGATATCTCCATTCTCCATACACCATGCATTTTATCCTATAGCAGAATTGGAAATTCCGCTGGGGACTATACATTTAGTTGCCGGTTCACCCGGACAGTTCTCAGTTTCCTCCTCCTTCTAGACCTCCACATACTTCTGCATTCCTTTTCTGGCCCATGAAGACCTTGCTACATTCTTCCCTCATATGTTCAGCCTTGGATCTGATCCCCAAAGCCCTTTTTTGAACCCTTTTCCCACACTAACGCAATTTAGCAGAGAAAACAAAGCTTTATAAAGTTTTGTGTTTGCACAAACAGTGCATTAGTGGACCAATTAACTCTCTATGGCCTTTGCTACAGAGCATTAGTCACCCAAATTTTGACATGCAATAGTGTCTGTAAACTCAAAGGGATGGGAAACCTACTCATGGACTGAAAAAGGATTTGCAGCTGTACTTTGTTAGTAGGATCTGTGTCCTAAAAGAAGTTTTTTTTTAGGAAATAAGTTTTTTTTTTCTTTCTTAAAAGTTTTTGTAAAAGAAAAATAAACATTTTTTTTTTATTCATTCTTCTACTTAGCTGGTTAAAATATGCTTTATTTTGGTTTCAAATAGTTGTTAGAAAGAATTGGAAAGATTTCTATTGGTTATGCATGTGTATTAATGACTAGGATGCATGGAACAAATATGAATTTATGAAAGACTCTCACTCGTAGAATACAACTTATTTCATCGAATTGAATATTTTCAAGCATTGTATTTTGCATGATTTTTGAGTTAGAGTCACACCACACATCATATGTCAACACCCCTACCGAAGCCACTAAAAAAGTACACATAAAATTTACCTAAAATCAATCAGTAACTCTTTATAGAGCAAACAAACATTAGTTTAGGCTAGTATCTTGGGATAGGCAGTGTGAGTAAACTGCCCAAGATCAGAAACCAAAACTAGTGTCATTAAAAGAGAGAAAATTCCTTCTGCACCCATACTGCCAAGACCACTCTAGTCAAAGCAAAGATAAATATGAGACAACATCAGACTGTAAGTGAAGGTAGCTCACCTTCGCTTGCAACTCCTTTGGGTATTCTGTGTATTGGGGATCTCTTCGGAGATTTCGGAGCTTAGTCGGGGACTCAGGTATCTTGCCCACACAGAGTTCTATTTGTGACTATGTCCCCCCCAGTAGTGTCTATGATATGAGGTATCCTTAGTGGCCATACTTTTAGGGACTTACATAAGGTGACTGAGGCGGGCTGCCCTAGTACCTAGCACAGACGAACCTACTCTGTCATAAGTTTTTGGGAGTGTGCTTGTCTTGACGAGAGTACTTGGCCCCTCAATTTGAGGTTTGGGTGAAGCTCTAGAGTATCCATAACTGTACATTTGGCCAACCCTCTATGTTATTCATTATGACACTGGGTTTCAGCTCTAGTGAACAATGCTTATCAGACAGGGTCATTTCCCTCTGTTTGCTGATTGTTTCACTTAGTGTATTTTTTATTGTTATTTTTTATTTTTTAGGCACCCGAGTGTTATCATTGAGACTTTAACAAACATCACGATAAAATTTATTGATTAAAATTAATGGTCACCATGGCTACATCCGGCCCTCGTCGTCAATCTAGACGATTGTTAGGACTTCCTCCATTCATTGTGGAAGATCCGCTGAGCTCCAGTGAATCGGATTCCCCATCTTCAGGAAATCAGTCTCCAAGATCTCACACAGAATCTGTTTGGAAAACCGATGATTCAGGTTTACCGGAGGATTTATTCACTCCAGGATTTCTTCCTCCCTACAACTCTCCGATCACGAATTTGTTGGACCCACTCTTGGTTTGCATGGCACCTGTACCCCCTGCGTCTTCCTTTGGAACATTTCCATCCATCCCGTCGATGACTAGTGGGTCATGGAACTTTGTGGACACTTTTGGTCCCCCACCACTTCCCAGTTGATAGTCACCACCACACCGTTGATGGTGAACCCTGCTATCCCATTTTTCCCAGGTACAAACACTCACATGACACCCTCCACAGGTGGAACCTAGCCTATGTTGGGTTCCACCCCCTTAGTTTCAAACTCTATACCTTCGATAAGTGCTACATACATCGCTCCTTATAACGCTCAATATAGCGCAGTTAACGCGGGTCCCTTCAAGCAACAATATGGTTGGAATCCATTGTATAGTTCTAACCCCTAGATTCAAGTATCTGGGGGCACTCCCAATATGCATATAGCTACCAGGAATGTAATAGTTCCCCCTGCATATTTAGGTATGCATGGTTAGTCACTGATTGACATGAGCACTCCTTATGTCAATCAAGGACATATGGTTAGTTCTGTGGTGGGCGGGAATCCTCAAGGAGGTCCTAACCAATCCATGGGGGCACTCTACTCACAACCTCAAATGAGTCAAGGGGGCACTGCTTATCCTGGGGGCAATGCTATACCCTAGCATCACAATCCCCATGGAAATCCACATTACAATGCCATACCCCAAGGAAACTACTATACCATGCAACTTATTTATAATATTGGGACCCAAATGATGGGAGGATTGCAAGGATCCTCAAGTCATATGTCATCGCGTTGGTCTGAGTCAGGGGCATCGCACACTCTACCTTTTTTGGTAACGTTGGATATCCCTAACTTGTACAACCTTATAAATGACCCCATCTATCATAACTTACTCTAGCCACCAATCCCGCATAAAATACCGACAAAAATCCCCAAGTTCGAAGGGAAAAAAGGGGAGGATCTGGGTACCCATATCACCACCTATCATATTTGGTGTGTTTCTAATTCTATGGTGGATGATAGAATCTGGTTACGCCTTTTTCCCCACACCATTACTGGCAACACAGCCAAGTGGTACATCGAGTTACCACTTGTGTCAGTAAATACCTTTGACGCTCTAGCGATGGAATTCTTAAAGCACTTCCAGTTACCCATCTGCTATGAGATAGGGATGGAACTCCTCACTTCATTATGTCAGGATACCGCCACCCACATCTCTAATCATATACATGAATGGAGACGTAGGCAGAGGTTAGTCAAAGATCCCCTCCCAGACTATCTCCTAGAGGACTGGTTCTACAAGTCCCTACTCCCCCAAATCACTAAGGATGTCGCCTTAGGTGGTGCGGTCACAGAAGACAAATCTGTACATCATGCCTAACACTTAGATATGATATATTCATAGCTTGGAACTCTTTACAACGTAATCCCCAATGCCCCTCGCAACCCCAATGCTTTTGCTACTCAACACCCCAGAGCGCAAGCCGATGGGATTATCGACACAACCTCTAGGGCTGCTATAAAACAACTCAACGATCACATTGTACAGATGTCAGTGGACCCCTCTACCAAATTAACTGCTCTTCCTACCATCGTGATAAACTCTATGCAATCTATGCAAAAACCCGGTGGTACGAACAAGAAGAATAAGAAAAGGATCGCTCCTTCTGAGGAGCAGTCAATAAAGCAGCAAAACCCAAAGCAGAAGGCTGCTGTACCTCTTGATGATGGAAAGGATAAACTCGCCTGATTCCCTTTCAAAATCTGTGCGCAAGACCACATCACATATCTGTGTCTGTGTCTTCAGGAATGCACAAATTTCATTGATATAAAGGATACTGGTAGGACCCCCGCTCTCCTGAATAATCCTTTCCTCGCTCAACAACAACAACACCTTATTGCAAACCAACCCCAACCCCCACAAAGGGGCAATGATGCTTTGTAACATCCTTTAGCTAGTGAAGGATCCTCTACTATTTACACCTTTGAAACGGTAGATCTACAAACAAGAACCAAATCCTATGGAGCTCCTGTCGCTCATGCAGAGGAACCTTCCTCAAGTAAAAACCCATCGCCACCTGATGATTTGTAGATTGAAAGGTTGGTCGCTGACCTTGTGATTCGCCCTCCTAAAGGGGCACTTCGACGTAAAACACATAATACATCTGCACATGCTGCCCAAAACTACAACATTGTAGAAGACTTGGCGCAAGTGTCGTCGGCTATGTCGGCGCTTGAAGTATTATAAACCTATCCAGCGCAAGGGAAAGTTTTTCTTTTGGCTATTGGTGGTATCAACCCACAGGATTCCATGCTTGCAATTTTCAACATGGAAAAGTGTAAACCTCCCCTTTCCCACCAGCTTGCATTTCAGGTGAAAATCTTTTTGAAAGGTAAAGGTATACATAGAATTGTCATTGACGAAGGTGCTTCTACCTGCGTCATGTCGGCTTCATGTTGGCTCACTTTGGGTTCTCCAACCCTATCCCCACTATCGAATTCCCTTAAAGCTTTCAATGGCCACACTTTCATCCGAAAAGGTTACCTAGCCAGCTAACCCATCACCTTGAGTGGGAAGATGGTAACGGTGGATATCAAAGTCGTGATCATAAACTCGACCATAATCTACTTTTGGGCTGCAATTGGACTTATTCCATGAATTCCATTGTGTCTTCAGTATTCCACATCATCCCATTTCCCTTAGATGGAAAGATAGTCACAGTGGACCAGTTGTCCTTTTGTACCCCAGATTACTCCCCGTTACCTAGTAGCTCTGTACCCTTAGTGGGTAGTGTACCTGACTCTTACGTCAGTATTGGTACTGGTCTATTGAAGGGATCTTCCTTGATGGGTTGTTTCCCTCTTCTGCCACCCGTGGTTCCACAGACGGTCTCTATGGTTTCATCCATTCCTCACAAACCGACCGATCCTTGGATCCTCACGACCCCTTCAGACATTGACACTTATGGATAATAAATGTCACTGCCACCAGCTAAATTGGCTTACCAGGCCATTCAATCTGTATCTAAGTCTCCGGTAACTTTGGTCATGGCCAACAGTACCACAGCCCCTCCCATAAATGCTCCTTCTTTTGATCCACTCAATCAAGTCCTACCTAAGGACAAAGCTATTAGAGAGATCACGAGTTTAGAAGAGTGACCTTGGGAGGACTCACCCCATTGGGTTTCGATATTTGATTTGGACATGATGCCTCTTCAAATATTGTCACTTGACACACGTGAAATCATTTCCTCACCATATACAACTATCCAAACTTTGGACTTGGAAGGAAACATGGGCAATATTTCAAAGACTTTTCTCATCGATATTTCTGTAACGAAAGACATCATGGAAAACATACGGATTGGAGCCAATCACAATCCTGAGGAAATTGTGAGCTTCCCCTACCTTTTTAAGGATTTCCATGATGTTTTCCCTAGGTCTTATGAGGAAATGCATGGCATAGACCCTTCTATTGTCAAGCATGAGATCAAGGAAGATTGAACATTATTTTTATGGTATTTTTCTTGCTCGTTAATATGAAAAATCCTCGTGTCTCCTTCTTTGGGCTCGTTAAACTACCACGAAGAAGATCGAGCGTTATTTTTATGGTATTTTTTTTGCTCGTTAATCCGAAAAACCTCGAGTCTCCTTCTTTGGGCTTGTTAAACTACTACAAAGAAGATATGAGCATGTTCTTTTTTGGGACTTTTTCTTGCTCTTGAACTGAAAAATCCCTGAGTTTGTCATCATTGGGCTCATTAAACACATATGACGACGGTCCGAGAAACTCTTTTTCGCTCTTTTTATAGCTCATTAAATTGAAAAATATCATTAGAGCATTCCTTTTAAGCACTTTTTTATCGCCCATAAAATTGAAAAAATCCCGAGTTTTTTCTTTAGGCTCGTTAAACATTTATAAAGATGACCCGAGCATTCTTTTAGGTACTTTTCTCACTCGTTAAGCTAAAAAATCATGAGTTTTGTCACTGGACTCGTTAAAAATCTATGACAACAAACAAAGCACTTGCTTTTTGCGACCATTTCTTGCTCTTAAATCGAAAAAATCCCTGAGTTTTTCCCCTTCTTCAGGCTCATTAAATCTATGAAGAAGGAATGAGCAGTTATTTTACCTCTTTTTCCTTGGTCAATAAACTGCAAAAGATACCTTGAGTTTTCTTCATTTGAATCGTTAAAATTTAATGAAGGTATTGAGTTTATCATTGCACAACTCATTAAAAATTCATGGCGAAAAATGAGTTTAGTCCATCTCCTCATACTCGTAACAAAATGAGGTCAACATCTATTGAACATAGGTTTCTCTTTATCCGGATTCAATAGATTAACTCACAGAAAAGTAACCGATCTGGGTATATTATTAACCTTTTGTCACACCCCGTTAACAACTATGACAAAAGGACCACCCTGGAGTCATTCTTTACAATCTTTTCAGAGTCTCTAAATATGAAAAGACCACCGAGTTGTCTCATTTGGAATCACTAAATTAAAAAGACAAGGTATAGAGTCACTCTTTTTACGATCCTTTTCAGACTCTCAAAACATGAAAATATTGAAGAGTTTGCCTGTTTGGACTCATTAAACTAATCAGATAGGGCATATAGTCGCTCTTTTGGCGATCCTTTTCGGACTCTTAAAATATGAAAATATCGACGAGTTTACCTTCTAGACTCACTAAAATAATCAGACAAGGAAAGAAGACAATACAACTACATTCAGTATTGGAAAGCGTGGTTTGGCAGCAGTCGTTCCCTTGAACATGGCACTCCTTCAGATAAATCTTCCTTGTGAAGGCCTCTCAATATGAATCCTACCATCCTATGAGTTTTAGCCTAAATAACCCGATGTTATTGAACCTCTGTATCCTAAAACTCTTTGGTGTTCATGAGTCTAGTGCTGCATGGTTAAAACCATTGTCGTGCCTTCTATTATTCAAGGGTTAACCTTTTGTTTCCTCCATCAACCCATCAAGCATATCCTTTCATCATGCGCTCTGTCGTTTAGAACCAATGCTCAAAGATTCCTCAAAAATGAAATCATTCTTGTCCCGTTTCGTGTCGATTGATGTAGGACATATTATTTCCTACCTTTCGATAGGTATCTTCGTATCAACTTCAACACTCTATCTAGGATAACTACCCAGAAACACATTCAGTGCCTTAAAACTTGCAGACATTAGTGGCAGGTTGCCTTGTGTTTGATCAGGGGTTCTCATTATTGGCTCCTGATTAAGCAATTCTACAGGTGTTTGATGACAAAAAAATATTTCACACTCGTTAGATTGTACTATGCATATTGGAGACCATCACCATTATTGGTGGCCTTCCTTGCATCTGTTAATGGTGTCCATTATTGACTGGTAATCAGATGATTTCGTGCATGTTTGACATCAATGAATATATTCACATGTATCGATCTATGTTGTTCGATGAAGCAGAAATAAAGATCTTAGGTAGAGGCTTGCATCACTCAGCCTTGCTTCCTCTCCCAAGTTACGTATATTGTTTTTTGGAGACAGCTCATCAGGATGAACCTATTATGAAACCGGATCTACATTGTGCTTATCGGCGGCCAACATCGTCATATCTCTTTTATGAGAAAGTCACTCTGACATAGCTACTGAGCATGGGAATGCCCGATTCAAGACATGATTTTAGTTGTTTTATATATATGTGTTGTATCAGTTTTCCCGTACCACTTGAAGCTCTGATCCTCTTTCTCTTTTTGTTGAAGAAGGAAAATTACAGCTAAGTAAAGTATTTTGGCCATCATCGCAGCCTCTGATCTCACACTTTAGGGGGCATCTGTTATACAACAAAATGACCCCCTCATTAGCTAAGAGGGGAAAGACATGATAGCTGAAGCAAAGAACAAGATCAAAAGCCTTGTTTCCACACTAACACTGGCTAAACACTGAGAACATGCTTTATAAAGCATCTCTGTAAGCCCAAAGGAGCGTTCGTGACCCTACTAACTCTAGTTGTTGGTTCGGGAACAACGTTAGTGGTTCCTAATGAGCAACTAGAGGTCAAAGGAGTGAATTGACTCATAAATATCTCTATATTCCCTCCTAAATCTACTCATAAAAGCAAGGAAACATCTCAAGTTCGACCCATTTGTGGGATTTCTAATCCTAATGAAGGAGGCAAATGGGAAAGAGATGAAAAGCATGTCAACATCATTGCTTTTACCTTAAGAGACTCATGGAAGAACTTGGCAACCCTAACTCAATTGCTACATAAGCAAAGCTAGGGCTATGGTGATGGAGGTCAGATCATTTGAAAGGATAGCTTACTTTATTGTTGAGCATAGTCTCAAATCTAAGCATAAGAAGTTGGTAAGAAGGGAGAGAGAGAGAGGAGCTAGAGGGGTAAGGGAAAGCTGATGCAATAGATGGTTGTAATCACTCTTCTGACATTAATATAGAATTGCTGTTGTAATGTCTACTTTGTGGTGTTGGTACTATCATTCATTTACTTGTTTGTCCAATACCTTTTAGCATGAGTAGCTTAGTTACGTGTAACTAGATGTCTTTTATATATTCATGTATTAGTTATCAAGGTTGTATGCTGTGATTATGCTCGTATCTTCTATATGCAAGACTTGATCTGGAGTCAGCTCAGGGGACTTCCACCTAGCTGCATTGCGCTCTCCAAGAAATCTACATGGAGGCTTGAGGTAATCAATCTATTTTTCTTTGATAGTTTGTTATTGTTTATGGACATGCATGTAACTTTGTGACAACAACAGATAATCTTACAGTCTGCCAAAGGTCCTGGGAAGACCTTTGAAGATATCTCCATTCTCCATACACCGTGCATTCTATCCACTAATGCACTGTTTGTGTAGACATGGAGCTTTATAAAGCTCTGTTTCCTTTGCTAACCCGCATTAGTGTGGGAAAAGGGTTCAAAACAGGGCTTTGGGGATCACATCCAGGGCTGATCATATGAGGGAAGAATGCAGTAAGGTCTTGATTGGCCAGAAAAGGAATGCATAAGTATAGGGAGGTCTAGAAGGAGGAGGAAACTGAGAACTGTTTGGGTGAATCGGGAACTAAATGTATAGTCCCCAGTGGAGTCGCCAATTCTTCTATAGGATAAAATGCACGGTGTATGGAGAATTGAGATATCCTCAAAGGTCTTCCCGAGACCTTTGGTAGACTGTAAGATTATCTGCAGCTATCACAAAGTTACATGCATGTCCATAAATAATAACTAACTGTCAAAGCAAAACATATTGATTACCTCAAGCCTTCGTGTAGATTTGCTGGACAGCGCAATGCAGCTAGGTGGAAGTCCCCTGAGCTGACTCCAAATCAAGTCCTTCACATAGAAGAGACAAGCACAATCACAACATACAACCTTGATAACTAATACATTAATATATAAAAGACATCTAATTACACGTAACTAAGCTACTCATGCTAAAAGGTATTGGACAAACAAGTAAATGAATGATAGTACCAACATCATAGATTAGACAGTACAACTGTAGTTCTATATTAATGTTGGAAGAGTGATTACAACCATCTGTTGCATCAACCTTCCCTTACCTTCCAGCTCTTCTCTCTCTCTCTCCCTTCTTACCAACTTCTTATGGTTAGATTTGAGATTATGCTTGACAATAAAGTAAGCTATCCTTTCAAATGATCCGACCTCCATCACCATAGCCCTAGCTTTGCTTATGTAGCAATTGAGTTAGGGTTGCCAAGTTCTTCCATGAGTCTCTTAAGGTAAAAGCAATGATGTTGCCATGCTTTTCGGCTCTTTCCCATTTTCCTCCTTCATTAGGATTAGAATTCCCATTTATAGGTTGAACTTGAGATGTTTCCTTGCTTTTCTGAGTAGATTTAGGAGGGAATATAGAGATATTTATGAGTCAAACCACTCCTTTGACCTCTAGATGCTCATTAGGATCCACTAACGCTATTCCTGAACCAACAAATAGAGTTATTAGGGTCACTACGCTCGTTTAGGCTTACAGAGAAGCTTTATAAAGCATGTTGTCAGTGTTTAGCAAGTGTTAGTGTGGAAACAAGGCTTGTGATCTTAGTCTTTGCTTCAACTATCATGTCTTTCCCCTCTGAGCTGATGAGGGGGTCATTATGCTGTATAACAATTCTATGCGATATGCAGTCTAAAAAGATATTTGTTTGACATATGAAAATAAAGATCATTCACGTATTAAACAGAGAAGATAACATGTAATGATAATTTCTTTGACTAAATAGTTAGTCAAATAAATGTATAAACTATATCACATATATTTAATGATCATATATGAAAATAAATACTTTTAGCTAGGCATCATACAATAGTGCAATTAAAACATAACAAAAAGAATGTATTCCATATAAAATTCATGAAAATATAATTTTATCACTAATTTAACAAAACAGAACTGATCATACAAGATAAAAGTACCATATGTGTGAGGTTATGCTCATTTGACTAGTGACATAGATCAACTCCTTTCTTCAAGTCAAATTATTCTCCAAGCATACAGTAGTGCATCAACAAAGGAAAGTAGTTTGATAATCAAAAGTAATGATGATGTTCCATAATTTCATCAATGCATTCATAAACTTATAGAAGTGCATTCTTTACAAATATTTTTGATAAACTTATGGACCCTTCTGTAAATGCATGAGAAGGATATAAATACCATCTAGCTAAATTTCAAAAATAGATTATACAAAATCTCTTGAGGAGGTTTCAAACAACCTTCCTCTTAACTTGAAACTAACTCTAAAAATAAAAGTAATTTGATGACGAGAGGTTATAAACATGTCTTGCTGTTTGCCAGCTTTTCCTTTAGGTCGCATATATCGGCCATTGGTTTCACTTGAGGAGGTGCCCCGAATTGCATCCTAACCTATCCTGTGAGGATGGCATCTATGAGAGGTGGCAACATCCTTTGTGTTGAATTGAGTGAACAATTGAATGCCATAATTTGGCTGTGAGGTTTGATAAGGAATTGATAATATGCCTCCCAATCAATATTTGATAATTTTGTGATTGCCTCCCTTTGGTTTTTCAACTTTGCCTTCTAGATTTTATCCAAATCATTCAAATTTGGCAGTGACTTTGGGTTACCTTGTTTTACCAAGTTGGTGGTGTGCAAAGTATGATTGACTGATTTTATTATATTTTTAGCCACTCCTTCTGCACTTGTTACTGTCAGTTCTGCCTGCTTGATCCGCGCATCCCAATATGTGAACAATATATCTTTGCATGTTTCTTCTATTTTTGGAAGATTAGCACTTCCTCCTTCTTCATATTCTTGCCATTCAATGTAGTCAGATATCTTAGTATTTAAATCATTAAAATTGGTTCTCTGATCAATTTCCTTATCTGCTAATTGGTCATTGGTAATCAGATAAGGGGTAATATGGGACATCCTATGGCATAATAGATCTTACTATTTTGACAAAAAGGAGTTTAGCTCCATTGCTTCTTTGATGGATTCATCAACAGTAGGGACATCTTCATACTTTTCCATGGCCTCTTACAATTCTTGGATTTTCATGTTCTTTGCAGATATGTCTGCTTCATGGGTTATCTTTAGGACTTCCATACTCTACTACAAATAGACTATTTGTTCACATTTTCTTTCTCTAGCTCTAGTTGTTTCTCGAGCTGGTCTATCCTTTCTTCCCTTTCCCTTAAACAAATAGATACCTCTGTGGATTTATCCATGGTGGAAGTAGCATATGCTCTTGTAAATTGTGACAGTCTGGTTAAATTTTCAGTTGGGTTTGAAGGAATATCCCTCTAGACTATGTCCATTGGTTCATTCCCAAGTGGGATTACGAGTGTTTCCACTCTCATTCTTTTCTTCTGTCTTCTTACTACAACCTTATGCAGTGGGCTATAGAATCCATCTAAAGGAGGTATCTCAGTAACCTTTAGAATAATTTCAAATGTCCGAAACGTAGGGATGATTTATGTATTCTTCGAACTTGTCCCTTGCTCATTCATTGGCTCTAACTCTAAAATTTTCTGAGTTTTCTTTGGAGTATGATATTCTTTGGTTTTTCAGGACATCTTTTGTCTTGGGAGTATCTTGTATCTTTTTATTAAATTGGTCCCATTCCTGCTCCAAATCACTGCTTTTTCCTTTGGGGATGGTATCTTTAGTTAGGTCACTTATGACCTGTTTTTCGATTGGCCTTCTGCTGAATTTCGCTTTAGTCTCTATCTCTTGTGTCTTCCCTATATCCTAGGTTATGTTCACCTGAGGTTCTGTACGAGAATTTGGCCCTTCACTGTTAACAGTTACACTGGGCGTAGGCTTGTCATTAGCTCTTAACAAATGCAATGGAATTGTCTCGAGCCTTTGATTTCTATATCCCCGAAACCTTTCAAAGTCATTAGGATTCATATTCACTTCACCCAATCAAATGCCTTTTTGAATGTTTCAGCTGATTGTAAAAGATATTTGAATTCCTGAGCTTCCTGGACATAGGGTTTGAGCTTTAGTGTTGTAGTAACATTTTGTGCTACGTTTTATGGGTTGAATTGCCTCTTTGGCAGAGTATGGAGCCTGAGGCTCTGTAGGTTTAGTAACTTTTTGTTTGCATGGTTGAGTTTTTCTAATGAAAAAGAACCACACCAGATGGTAAAGGGTGGCCATAATGATTTTTTGTTGTCTTTCAAGGTCTTGGTCAAGTCCTTCCCAATAGTTTGGTGAGCTATTTCTCTGGCTAATAGTTTTTCGAAGACATACAAAGGGAGTACATGCAGGTCTACTGTACTACCATAAACATATGTGAATCATTGTTCAGCAAAATGCTTTCCTACTACGAGAAGGTTTGTAGTGACTTCTTTAGAAAATCTGGGGGCTTTCTTATAAAAAATCAATTGGTGTAATGGTAAAATAACGCCATGGAATATTTTGTAAAAATGGGATTCCCACATCTGTTTGTGACTGAGATGGATGGGGTAGAGGTCCTGTAGAGTCCATTTCCAACCCATGATTAGAAACTTAGTACAGAAACAGATGGCATCCATGATATAGGCACTGAAATAAAATGGAGGAAGGTTCTCTGTGGAGGTGGATCTCTTTTGGCGATATTCAGAAATAGTAGTAGCTAGGTTATCAGATAGGATAGTGGCCCAATTCATTATATGGGAATTGACACAAGCATCGATTAAAGGGACCCATTCAATAGAGAACTCGATATTATTAGGCAATCCATCTAATCTACATAACATAGAAGCTACATAGTTATGGGTATTTTCCAAAGAAGCAATGTGGTACATACCCATCATATCATATTTGAATTTGTTCTCTAGGACTCTCCATCCCTGAATCATCTTGAAGGGTTCTTCATTCTGTTTTGCGAACTTGGGCAGGAATGGTTTGTCATATATATATTGAGGGTTAGGAAGATGATACATCAGTTTCAAATATTCAACTTTGAATTATCCCATCAGCTCCATTTTTGAGTTCCTGAATTGTTTGTCTTCAATACTGAGATTTTCCACCACCCATCTAATCATATCAATGTATGGGAGTATCTTCATTCTTTCTCCTATTCTATGAAGAAAGGAGCAAGCAACATATTTGAATTGAACTTTGGAGGGTTTTATTGAGTCCGTGGTTGCCTTGGTGACAGTAATTTTAGGTCACTCCTCTTCAAGTCTACTGTAGATGACTTCCCATACCGTTTCTCCTCCATCGGTACTGCAAACTGTATCAGTAAATATAGGCGAAATTTCTGAAACCTCAGACTTTGAAATTCTTTGCTTCTTTTGCTTTTGCATTACCTTCCGCAATGACATCTCTTTTGAAGCTTGCCTGAAATGAAAGAGAGATATTTCAGTGCACACAATAGAGGGAAATTAAGGCTAAGAGCTCTTTGAAATGACTTTGAATCATGGGAAGATTTTGAATGAGATTTTTGTGTTAACTAGCCAAAACTTTAAAACATCAATTTCTCTCCTCGAGATGCTAAACATTAATTACTCTATCAAACCACTTAATATTTCATTAAAACTCAGTAACTTCCCACGCTTCATGCCTTATTTTCTGCATCGCAATTTTCAAATGTTGCCATATAACGTTGCCTAGAGATAATGCAAAATGTGATTGCGAAAATCACAATATCACATTTCACAATTTTTTTAAGGGGTAACATAATCACATGCTTTATTAATTTGCGACTTGCGAAGTGTGATCACATGTCCTTAAAGTGTTGTGTGCAGAAAATTGTAGAGGGGGCTTTATCGCATATCGTATTTCAGGATTTTCTTTAGGATATTTATAAGTGTCACATGGAAAACTGCGAAATGTGATAAAATTTCTAAGTATGGGTTGTTTTCTAAGGTTTAAAGGAAATATGTAGAGTTAGAATTTATTTTCAAAGGCGAAAAATTTAAAAGGGTCCCCATTTATATGTCAAATATTAACTATTAGTCTATATATATGGGGGGGTTGTTAACTATTACAACAATTGGCGATTCACTTGGGAGAACTAGTTATCTCTAATTGGTCTTTCGAAATTTCTAAAACTTTCAAAATTAGAAAAGTTATAGGAATAATAATTACATGAGTTCTAAACTAAACAACATTTCTCTGAAATCATAATTGCTGACTCAATATATTTACTCAACTACTTTACTCTTGTAGTGATAAAAATACAAATGTTTGCATCAGTCAATACTAAGATTTAAAGAGATATAGAAGGTGTCTTCTACATATTATTTTTTATTGTTTACTCATTTATCACAGATAGAGCCTCTGCTACCAGTAGGCGTTCATAGCCTTGGCAAGGTTATCTTTTAACCAACAATTATTCATTGTCCCATCCGAAACAATTTTCAGAATTCAAAATGATATTCATTTGCTTTCTTTCTCATTTAGACCTTGTTTTTTTCCTTTCATGTAATTTTTCTTTTCAAGTTTCGTAAAAGAGATTGTCTAGGCTTGGTAACCAAATAATGACAATTCCATTCACTGGTTGTAACTAAACTGAACAAGATGGCTCTTGGTGAGACCCCTTGTCCTTTGATTGATTAGATCATTGACTATTACCCTATTTTGATATGCAGTTTTGGTAAAATCAGTTTAATTATTCCCCTATGATCATGGTAAGAAAGCTCGTAATGAGACTTATTATCTTTTAATTTTTGCATATTTTAGAATTACACTCTAAAAAAGGAAAATTTTATCAGATGGGGTGACTCATTGGCCCTTTTTAAGATTTTTGGATGATAATAATAGAGTTTTGAGATACTCATTTGTGGAAAGTCCTTACTAGATAAAGATTATTTTCTTGACTGATAACAAAATATCTATACATTATAAAGATAAGAGCTTGTTCATAGAATAAGTGTTTTTAGCAAGGTCAAGTTTTTTCAAAGAAATAAGGTTCACTTTAATACTCAAATTCTCTAATTATTTCTTTAAATTTTCCTATTTATAGAAGCGAAAAGTCAAAATATTATCAGAGACTTTATTTTGAGAAGCCAAAAGTAAGTACTACTTAACCTTTATTTTGAATGTTAAAGACAATATGATACAAAATAAGAAGAGACTGTCCTCTAGGAAATGTATTTTTTCAAAATTTGCCTATTAACGGGTAAGGAATCAATTCTACCTGACAAGTCTTGTAAAAGAAATGTTGATGGATCCACTTTCTCAATGATTTGGAATGGTCCAAGCCACAATGTTTCGAATTTGGTGTGTTTTCCCTTTTCCTCATGTGCTTTGTCCCATTTCCAAACTAGATGACCTACTTCAAAGGTTTTATGATTGGCAGAGGTTGTATCATAAGAGGCTTTAACCAATTATTGATGATGGGAATGGGTGGATTTAGCTTTTTCTCTTTCTTCTTCAAGCTTAAGGATCTAAAATCATCTTGATTGAAGAGAAGGGGAATGATTTTCATCAATAAATTGCACTAGGGCGACAGATGGGATTGCTATGTTTGTGGGGAGAACTGCTTATTTTCCATAAACTAAAGCAAAAGGAGAAGAAATGTTTGAGGCCTTCTGTGTTATTCTATCTGCCCAAAGAGAAAATGTCAATGCTTTGTGCCAATTCTTATGATTTGGTCTATAGTTTGCTTGACGATTATGATAAGGTTTTTGTTTGTTGATTCGGCTAATCCATTACCTTGTGGATAATAGTTGTCTGAATTCTTCAATTTGAAACCTCTTTTTAAGGAAATTTCTACCATAATATTTCCAGAAAAATAAGATGCTTTATCAAATATTAAAGTTGTGGGTAGGCCAAACCTGGTTATTATGTACTGATCAATAAAATCCGTAATACTTTCTATATTAGCTACCTTTAGTGGGATAACTTCTACCCATTCTGTGAAATAATCAGTAGCTGTAAGGATGTACTTGTGCTTTTTGGAAGAGTTAGGAACAATCTCACCAATTATATCTAATCCCCATTGTTAAAATGGTTGTTGGATATTCACTGGCTGTAAAGGGAATGCTGGTTTCTTTTCTCTTCTGGCTGCAGTTTGACAAGTTTTTCATTTTCTTGCATAGTAATGTGCATCCTTAAATAGTGTTGGCCAATAATAACCTGCATGTAGGATTTTGTGAGCTGTGGTGTTTCCTTCGAAATGACCTCTAGTTGGTCCATCATGTAAATCTTGCACAACCTTTTCAGCTTCAGGTTTTTCTAGGCATCTTAATAACACTGAATCATAAATTTTTTCTAAATAATACATCATCAATTAATTCATACTGATTTGATTTCGATCTTAAAACACGCTTTGTTTTATAATTGAGATGCATAGGAGCATATCCTTTCTTTAAATAAAACTTCAAATCAGCGTATTGTGATTGTGCATCGTTGAGGCTTACCTCTGATATTTGCACTTCATTACCTTGGTATTCTTTTGTTGATAAGTGGGAAGCTCCAGTTAGCTTCCTGCAAAAACCTTGGCCCCTAACAATTTTAGCTGGCCGGATTTCCACGTCGTACTCTTGAAGTGCAGTGATCCAATTGGCTCTTTTCTCCCCCACTTCTCTTTGAATCAACAATTGCGTTATTGTAGGGTAAGGTACTATTATTTTTGTATGAGTCTTGAGGAGAAAAGGTTTGAAATGTTTCAAGGTTTTAAAGACAACAAAAGCTTGTTTCTCAATAGCTGAGTAATTTAGCTCAACACCCTGTAAATTGGAACTAAAAAAAGAGATAGATGCCTCGATATTTTGATCATTTAGCCATGTTAAAACTGCTGCATATGGTGTATTAGATGAAAATGTGTACAATACAAAAGGTTTAAGAAAGTTTGGAGTTGTTAAAGAAGGAGCATTGATAATGGCTTTTTTGATTAACTCAAATGATTCTCTTTCATCTTTACCCCATTTGAAGACTGCATTCTTTCTTACCATCGATTGAAGGGGTAGAACAATCTATGAAAAATCTGGAACAAATCTTATTACAAAATTAATCTGGCCTAGGAATGATTGCATGGTATTTTTATTATGTGGGGGAGGAATGTTTTCTATTTCCTTGATTCGATAAGGATCAATTTAAATTGCTTTCTTGGACACTATGAATCCGAGAAGCTTGCCTTCTGCTAAGGAAAAGTATGACTTTTTGGGATTTAAAGAAATGCCATATTTCTTGCATCTTTCAAAAATATGCTTTAGGTCATTAAGATGATTGTTTCTATTCCTAGAGTAGACTGTGATGTCATCTAGGTAAATAACAATTGATTTACTAATCATAACTTTAAAAGAAATATCCATGGTGTGTTGAAATGTAGCACCTACATTGATGAGTCCAAAAGGCATCTTCTGATAAGCATATGTCCCCTACTTGGTCATGAATGTTGTCTTTAGTCTGTCATCTAGATGTACAAGAATCTGATTGTATCCTGAAAATCAATCCAGAAAAGACATTAGCTTAGAACCTGCAACTGATTGCAATATTTGCTCCATGGTAGGCAAAGGAAAGTTATCCTTTTGACGAACTCTATTCAGGTTCCTAAAATCAATACAAATCCTAATATCTCCATTCTTTTCCCTGACAGGAACCATGTTTGATACCCATTTTGAGTTTCTAACAGGAAATACTATCTTTTATTTCAGAAGTTTGTTTAATTCAGATTTGATTTGACTTTCAAGGTTTGGATGAATCTTTCTAAGCTTCTGTTGAACTGGTTTCTCATTAGAGGTCATAGGTATAATATGTTGAATTACAGAGGTATCATAGGTATTGAGATTTGAATAATCTGAGGAAAAGACACCTTTATATGTTTTCAAAAACTTGATGAATGATATCCTTTCTTCAGATGATAAACCAAGACCTAGGTTAATGTTTTGAGGTTTTTCAGTTGTGCCTAGGTTTACCACTTCAAATCTCAAAGTAGAACTCTGAGCCTTGGAGTTGGCAATATTTTTAAATCTATCTTTCAAATCATATAGATCTTCCATTTTGATTACATACTTTGGAATTGGATTTTGATCTTTTTTGATGTTTGATTTGCAAGTCATGTTCATGATCATCTATGATTTGTTCCTCATAAGATCCTTATGATGTAAGGAAATCGATTATATCAGCATCATTATTAAACACTCTCCAATTTGTTACATTATCAAGGATGGATGGTCTAAAAATTAACTCTATAGAAAACCTATCTGGACAAAATTCCTCTGAAGGTATAAGCTTAGATGCTACATTGGAAAGTAAATCAAAACTTTCATTTGGTAATCTGGGGACTGAAGAAATGTTAAAAGTAGTGAAATGAGAAGTAATATTCTGGGCTAGAGATTGATAATGTTTTGAGATGCCTAGACAAATAATGGATTTTGTTTCTTACTTGTTTAATGACTATTTTAGAGTCTCCATATACTTGAAAATACTTGACATCGATGCCAATGGCTTTGTACAACCCTTGAATCAATGCTTCATATTCTGCTGTATTGTTAGTGCATTGAAATTCAAGCCCGCAAGCTAACATTATCTATGAAACTTTTGGATTAGAGGAAAGCCTAATTGGAACTGATATCATTTCTCCAAGTACCTCTACTTTTGTCCTGTCCAGTTGAACTATGTGTACAACTGACTTTTACGGTGTAATATTTAATTTGGTGCACATAGTTCTTGGCATGATGTTTGAGGAGGCTCCTGAATCAACAAGGCAGTTATGGATGTTTATATTGAAAATATCATATGTAAGAAGAAATGGAGGAGTATGAGAAATAGATCTGTCACCTTTCAAAACTAGGTCTATGGGATTTACTTTGTTTGAAGATGAAGGAGGTTTTCCCATATCTTTAGTAGCTCGAATAACTACAACGGATGGTAAAGGAGCTACAAGAACTGTTTTTAATTCTCTAAGTAAGATTTTCTGTTGTTGTTTGAGTTTAGTCAATTCATGTAATGAAATTTTTTCTCTCGTCTTTTTCATATCTTTGAATATATTATATTCCACTATATTCGAGATTACTAAAATTTTGGAAGCAGTTGGAGGATCTAATGGAATAGAATCAGTTTGAGTAGTCTTAAATTTCTTGCTTACTGTCTTCTCCTTTACAGGGGCATAAACGTTTTGTTTATGATTTGTTGTAGACGTATCATTAGAGGTTTTACTTCTTGTCATTACTGGCATAGCTTGTGCTTCCTCTTTAGTTGGAAGAATGAAGTCCCACATTCCATTTAACTAAACTTCTTCTCCAGTTTATGCTTCTTCTTCGGTTACTAGGTCTTCTTCTAGTTCTTGATCAGATTCAGCGTTTGAAATAGTATTTGGTGGTTGGGATGTAGAAGAAGGATTTCTCTTGAATGGGAGAAAAGATTTATTGGGGGTAGATGATTCTACAATTTGTTTCTTGATTTCGATAATTTCATTTGACATGGTCTTTAACACATTTTGAAGGCTTTCAAGGTCGAAAGTCTCCTTTGGAGCTTTATTTTTTGAATGTCACTTTATTTGATTTCATTTATTCTATTTGTGACCTGTTTTCTAAGGCAATAATTATTCTTTCCACAGACAACACTTCTTTCATGTTTTCTATGAGGGTAACCTTATTGGCTCTATCCACAAAAATTGTGATATTAAAGGGAAGGGAGGATATGTACCATTCAATTTGCACATCTACTGCAGGCCTAGAGGCAGCTGGGATTTTTATTAGCAACTTGTTAAACCTAGAGTTGAAGTCTTTGATCCTTTCATCCGAACTTGCTTTTAGGTTGGAAAGGTCATTGATTAAAGACGTTAAGGTTCTATCATCGCCAAATTTTGCGAGAAATATTTCTTCAAAAGTGTCCGAGTTTCTTATTGAGCCTGCTGGAAGGGAGAAATACCAAGATCCTGTAGATCCCTGGAAAGTATAAGGAAACAATCTGATAACAAAATCTTCATGTGCAACCCTATTAAGATTCATGGATAACATAAAGTTATTTAAATGTTCTTTTGCAGGAAGACCATCATCAGGATTATACTTAGGTAACCATTTTTCTAGGTTTGCTAGGAGAGCATTTGGATTAGCAACCGGTACAGCACTAGGGTTTGCCCAAGGTTGAGCAGGTTGGTTGGCCATAAATTGTGTTGAAGGTTGTGAAGATGAGGAAGCATATCCAGAATTAGATGGTGATGGTGAAGAACTTAGTACTAGACTAGTACTACTGGTAGGAGTACTAATTGTCTGATTTGAAAAAATGGATTGTTGTGAAGAGGTGGATTGAGTAGAAGTGAATGGGGAAGTAAATGGAGGGAAAGATGATGTGATATTGCTGGTATTTAATTCATATTTTGATGTGGAAACTCTCTTACATTGTGAATGAATGGGAAACTCGAAAGGGGTTACTCCAATATTTTCACTTTGTAGTTGAGTTAATGCACCAGTATCTCGTAATAGGGAAGTGACACTTTCTTCAGAAGCTTTAGGATTTTTAGGTTTTCCCGTAGAAATGGATATCTATTCCAATTTCTGTATTAAGGAGTGAACTTCGGGAGACTCGGGAGTGTAATTTGAAGAATGTGGTTGTCTTAATACTTCAGGAGATGAGGGAGATGTTTCTACAACTTTGGATTTCTGATCTGGAGATTTTGAACTATATCTAGAAGATGTAGAAGTTGTGGAAGGGTTTTGACACTTACGAACATTTGTCAATTGATCTTTAGATTTATATGCCATTTATAGTTGGACGGCCCTCCTTCTAGCGCCAAAATGTTGAAGCCCCAGAATTCTGCTGCTCCAACATGGGGGATAACCACTCGGTCCAGACCTTAAAGACAACTCCTTTTCCATTTGATGTGGTGGCTCCAACTGGGGATGATGGGACGAGTTCCTAGAGTGGGTGGTTTTTAAAGATATTGCAATAATAATAATGGTAACTAAATGACCTATTCTAGCTTGCAAATCTCTAGCTAACTTAATCTAATATAAATCGGGGTATTCCGTGTGATATGCGATCTAAAAAGATATCTGTTTGACATGTGATAATAAACATCATTCATGTATTAAACATAGATGATAACATGTGAAGATAATTTCTTTGACTAAATAGTTAGTCAAATAAATGTATAATATCGCATATATTTAATGATCATATATGAAAAATAAATACTTTCAGCTAGGCATCATATAGTATTGCAATTAACACATAACAAAAATAACATATTCCATATATAATTCATGAAAATGGAATGTTATCACTAATTTAACAAAACATAACTGATCAGACAAGATAAAAGTACCATATTTGTGAGGTTCTGCTCATTTGACTAGTGACATAGATCAGCTCCTTTCTTCAAATTAAATTATTCTCCAAGCATACAGTAGTGCATCAACAAAAGAAAGTAGTTTGATAATCAAAAGTAATGACCATGTTCCATAATTTCATCAAGGCATTCACAAACTTACAGAAGTGCATTCTTTGAAAATGTTTTTGATAAAATTCTAGACCCTTCTCTAAATGCATGAGAAGGGTATAAATACTATCTAACTCAAGTTAAAAAATAGATTATACAAAATATCTTGAGGAGGTTTCAAACAACCTTCCTCTTAACTAGAAACTAACTCTAAAAATAAAAGTAATTTGAAGACTAGAGGTTATAAAGATGTATTGCTGTTTGCCAGCTTTTCCTTTAGGTCGCATATATCGGCCATTGGTTTCACTTGAGGAGGTGCCCCAAATTCCATCCTAACCAATCCTACGAATATGGCATCTATGAGAGGTGGCAACATCCTTTGTGTTGAATTAAGTGAACAATTCAACGTCATAATTTGGCTATAAGGTTTGACAAGGAATTGCCAATATGTCTCCTAGTCAGTCTTTGATAATTTTGTGATCACCTCCCTTTGGTTTTTCACCTTTGCCTTCCAGTTTTTATCCAAATCATTCAAATCTGGCAGTGACTTTGGGTTACCTTCTTTTATCAAGTTGGTGGTGTGCAAAGTGTGATTGATTGCTTTTATTATATTTTTAGTCACTCCTGCTACACTTGCTACTCTCACTTCTGCCTACTTGATCCGCGCATCCCAATCTGTGAACAATATATCTTTATGCGTTTCTTCTATTTCTGGAAGATTAACGCTTCTTCCTTCTTCAGATTCTTTCCATTCAATGTTGTCAGATATCTTAGCATTTAAATCATTAAACTCGATTCTCTAATCAATTGCCTTATGTGTTAATTGGTCACCGGTAATCAGATAAGGGGTGATATGGGACATCCTGTGGCAGAATAGATCTTGTTGTTTTGACAGAATGGAGTTTAGCTCCAATGCTTCTTTGATGAATTCATCGATAGTAGGGACATATTTATACTTTTCTATGGCCTCTTGCAATTCTTTTATTTGCATGTTCTTTGCAAAGATGTCTGCTTCGTGGCTTATCTTTAGGACTTCCATACTCTACTGCAAATGGACTATTTGTTCAGCGGCTTGTTTGTTCACATTGGATTTCTCTATATCCAGCTATTGCTTAAGCTGTGCTATCCTTTCTTCCCTTTGACTTAATAAAATAGACACCTCTGTGGCTTTATCCGTGGTGGTAATAGCATATGCCCCTGTAAATTGTGACAATTTGGTTAAAATTTCCGTTGGGTTTGAAGGAATATCCCTCCAGACTATGTCCATTAGTTCATTCTCAGGTGGGATTTCAGGTGTGTCTACTCTCCTTCTTTTCCTCTGTCTTATTACTAAATGCTTATGAAGTGGGCTATAGAATACATCTAAAGGAGGTATCTCAGTAACCTTTAGAATAATTTCAAATGTTGGAAACATAGGGATGATTTCTGTATTCTGCAAACTTGTCCCTTGCTCATTCATTGGCTCCGACTATGAAATTTTCTGAGTTTTCCTTGGAGTATGATATTCTGTGGTTTCTAGGACATTTGTTGTCTTGGGAATATATTGGAGTTTTTATATTAAATTGGTCCCAATCCTGCTCCAAATCGTTGTTTTTGCCTTTGGGACTGTATCTTTAGTTAGGTCACTTATGACCTGTTTTTCAGCTAACCTTCTGTTGGATTCCACTGTAATGTCTATCTCTTGTGTCTTCCTTGTATCCTGGGTTGTGTTCACCTAATATTCTATATGAGAATTTGGCCGTTCGTTGTTAATAGTTACACTGGGCATAGGCTTGTCATCAACTCTTAACAAATGCAATGGGATTGTCTCGAGCCTCTGATTTTAAATTCCTGAAACCTTTCAAAGTCATCGGGATTTAGATTCGCTTTTGCCCAATTGAATTCCTATTTGAATGTTTCAACTGATTGTAAAAGATCTTCGAATTCCTAAGCTTCATGGACATAGGGTTTTAGCTTTAGCGCTGTAGTAACATTTTGTGCTACTTTTTCTGGGTCAAATTGCCTCTTTGGTAGAGTATTGAGCTTGAGGCTCTCTAGGTTTATTAACTATTTGTTTGCATGGTTGAAGTATGCTAATGAAAAAGAACCACACTAGATGGGAAAGGGTGGGCATAATGATTTTTTTGTTATCTTTCAAGGTCTTGGTCAAGCCCTTCCCAAAAGTTTGGTGAGCTATTTCTCTGGCTAACAACTTGTCAGAGACATACAAAGGGAGTACATGTGGGTCTATTATACTACCATAAACGCTGATATGTGTGAACCATTATTTAGAAAAATACTTGCCTAGTACGAGAAGGTCTGTAGCGGCTTCTTTAGAGAATTTGGGGGCTTTCTTATCAAAAATCAATTGGTGTAATGGTAAAATAACATCATGTCATATTTTGTAAAAATGGGGAATAAAATGGGATTCCCACATCTATTTGTGACTAAGATGGATGGGGTAGGGATCTTGCAAAGTCCATTTCCAACCCATGATTGGAAACTTAGTACATAAATAGATGGAATCCATGATATAGGCATAGAAATAAAATGAAGGAAGGTTCTCTATGGAGATGGATCTTTTTTGGCTATGTTCAGAGATAACAATAGCTAGGTTATCAGATAGGATAGTGAACCAATTCATTATATGGAAATTGACACAAGTATCGATAAAAGGGACCCATTCAATAAAGAACTTGGTATTATTAGGAAATCCATCTAATCTACATAACATAGAAGCTGCATAGTTATGGGGATTTGCTAAAGAAGTAATGGGGTACATACCCGTCTTATGATATTTGAATTTGTTCTCTAGGACTCTCCAGCCCTGAATCATCTTGAAGGGTTCTTCATTCTTCTTTGCGAACTTGGCCAGGAATGGTGTTTCATATATATACTGAGGGTCAGGAAGATGATACATTTGCTTCAAATCTACAGCTTTGAATGATCCCATTAGCTCCATTTTTGAGTTCCTGAATTGTTTGTCTTCAATACTGAGATTTTCCACCACCCATCTAATCATATTAATGTATGGAAGTATCTTGGCTCTTGCTCCTATTCTGTGAAGAAAGGAGAAAGCAACATCTTTGAATTAAACTCCGTAGGGTTATATTGAGTCAACTATTGCCTTGGTAACAATAATTTTATTATGCTCATCCTCAAGTCTATTGTAGATGACTTCCCATGTCGTTGCTCCTCCATCGGCACTGTAAACTGTATCAACAAATATGGGCGACACTTTTGAAACCTCAGACTTTGAAATGCTCTGCTACTTCTGCTTTTACATTACCTTCCGCAATGACATCTCTTTTGAAGCTTGCCTGAAACGAAAGAGAGATATATCGGCGCACACAACAAAGGGAAATTAAGGCTGAGAGCTCTTTTAAATGACTTTGAATCATGGGAAGATTTTGAATGCGATTTTGTGTTAACTAGCCATAAATTGAAAACATCAATTTCTCTCCTCGAGCTACTAAACATTAATTACTCTATCAAACCACTTAATATTTCATTAAAACTCAGTAACTTCCCATGCTTCATGCCTTATTTTCCACATCACAGTTTTCAAACGTTGCCATATAATGTTGCCTGAAGATAATGCAAAATGTGATTGCGAAAATCACAATATCTTATTTCGCAATTTTTTTAAGGGGTGACACAATGGCATGCTTTATTAATTTGTGACTTGCAAAGTGCGATCACGTGTCCTTAAAGTGTTGTGATCAGAAAATCGCAGCGGGGGCTTTATTGCATATCACATTTCAGGATTTTCTTTAGGATATTTATTAGTGTCACATGGAAAACTGTGAAAGGCGATTTGTGGTAAAATTTCTAAGTATGGGTTGTGTTCCAAGGTTTTAAGGAAATTTGTAGAGTTAGGATTTATTTTCAAAGGCTAAAAATTTAAAAGGGTCCCCATTTATATGTCAAATATTAACTATTAGTATGTATAAATGGGGGGGCTATGGCATAGTACAACAGGTTGATAGTATCCTCGAAGGCTTTATTACTGAAATGTAATTGACACAATAATGTCCTATAGTGAAGCTAAGTGCATATTTTTCAAAGGTCAGCAAGGTAAGTACCTTAATTCCAGAAAGCTCTGGATTAATATGTTGCTATGTGAAAAGGGTGTTATGCCTAGAAATTGATGTTTAAAAGAGGCCAGAATGGAGCTACATGAAGCGGAAAAAGATTCAGAGCCGATCATGACAAATATATTGAGGGTGAGTACAATACATTATTGGGTGAATCAGGCAGCACAGAAGAAAGGAGCAACCCTAGTATGCCTAGAGGTGTGGCACAGTTAGAGACTCAAGCCACTTTTGGGATTCCTCAATTTTCCACTCCACCTACACCTTCGCCTCCACCTCAAACACCTACACTTCCACCTCCACTATTCAACATGGCCACTGCAGCAAATATGCCTATCTTTAAAGGTTAGGGATTGAAGGATCCTGATCAATTTTGGTTTGTCACAGAAGCTATGTGGAAAGTGAATAATATCAATGATGAATATATGAATAAATCCCAGGTTGTCACAGTGTTGTAGGATAGAGCATTGTCGTGGTATATCAAGTACATTACAATGAATCTAATTGCTTCACTAGCTACGTTGAAGAGCACACTAAACACAGAGTTTAAGAAGCCCAAGTCGCAGTCACAATGTATTACAAAAATAAAAGAGATTAAGCAAGTTGTTGATGAAACTGCTTGGGACGTAGATCATAGGTTAAAATTTTTGATGGGACAAGCCAACTTCGATATCTCTGATGAATTACGTAAATAGAAGTATATAGTTGCACTATTGCCACACCTTTGATTACCACTATCACAACAAATGATTGGGACATAGGTAGAAGCATTAGAAGTCGTGATGAATTAGAAGCTTCACTGGTATAAGACACTAACATAGGGGTTTAGCAAATACAGTCTCATTTCGCAATTTCGCATATGGAGTTGCAAGACCTAAAGAAAGGAAATGATGTCCGGTTTGAGATGCGCTCAGAAGTATGGTGCCTAGAGTGTAAGAATGAAGGTCAATATAAGGACAATTAACCTATTTACCCTAATTATTTGGCTGGCAGAGGCCCTAATACTTTGAAGATGGAGGCTAGTGTTGGACCAAGTATCGGATCGAGTGTATGGTGTAGTGTTTGTCGAGTTGTAAGCCAACACCCAAATGATCACTGCTATTTGCTACAGAAATATGTGCAGTCACCACAACAACTATTTTGTAAGTTTTTCGACCACTAGGAAATGATGAGAGCCATTGTCGCAGCTATGACTTGATGATAGGTCGAACCCCATGATATAGGATGCAAGTTGAAGGTTGTATGCATGAAGATAATGGTTCACCTGCTGTTCGTAGAGGATTTCAAGGTGGAGGACGTGGTCGCAGAGGAGGTGTTGGATGAGGAAGGGGTCCAATAATATGCTATAATTGTGGCGAAGCTAGGAATTATGCACAATATTGTCAAAATTCCACTCACCCTTCATGTCAGTATTGTAGAAAGTTTGACCATGTGATAGAATATTGCCTTGTTTTAATGGCTAAGATGCAGGAAAAGAAGAACTAGTAGCCTGCACATATTTTACAAATAATGTGATCTGAACCATGTGAGGATGATCCAAGCATTAATATAGTGACACGAAGTGGTGCGACTACTAGAGAAGATAAGGCAAAAGGTAAGAAGCTTGAGGCAGATACATGGGTTAGCAAAGCAGGAGAAACGAATACTAGGTTTGATCTAAAGAAGGAAAAGGAAACTTTTTTGGAGGTGAAGAAGAGTTTCATGGACATAGGAGCTTCGACATCAAAGACACAGATGCAACTAGTACCAAAGAAGAATGCTCTTGAAGTAGGTATTGTGAAAGAAAACACTGATTCAACTATTCTGAAATCCTTTCTACAGACATGTATGAAGTTGTTAAGGGACCAAAACGTAGTGGAAGGGTTGCAAGAATTGATGGACAACTGTGCCAGTAAAGATAAGACACAACTTGAACAAAGTGCAGTAAATAAGGTCAATAAAAATAAGAAAAGGATTGGTCGAGAAATACATTTAACTGCACAAATTGGTGACTTTGAAATGGATGAAGTAATTCTGGCCTTGGGATCAGATGTGAATGTCTTATTGAAGAAGACTTGGGAATGGATTGGGCAACCAAAGCTGCAATGGTCACCAATTCAGTTGTGCATGTCCAATCAATAGAAGATTATCCCTATGGGATGGTTGCAAGGCGTTATGGTGGATATTGAAGGAGTGAGAGTAAGGGTGGACTTCAAAGTCATTGAGATCGTGGATGACATTAATCCATATCCATATTTACTGGGAATCATTTTGGCTTTTCATATGGATGCTATAATCAACCTAAAAAGGAGAATTATGGTATTAAAAAAGAATGGTACCATGGTCAATGTTCCTTTAGATCCTTTTAAAGGAGCGCGATATAAAGAACCGGTCGACAATGAATATGGTGATGATGATATTCACCACATCTTTAAATTAACTGTGTGCGAAAAGGATTGGATCAACTTCACCATAGATGGATGGATAAGTTGGGAGAAGGATGGTTCTTATCATTTGGACTCGGATGAAGAACTGGTGAACTAGAAGAACCGACTACATGAAGTTTCTACTATGCACTGCAATAGAATGACAAAATCTCTTCGCTGCATATCTACTGAGGTACGTAGCTTACCATATTATGATGGTCTAGGTGATGTCAACATATTTCTAGATAAATTTGAAAGGGATGTACAAGAAGAACATCAATTTATGGCCTTGGATCTGGCTTTGAGGGCTACACTCATGTGCTGGTGGGGTACACATAAGGATAATATAGGAGATTGGCAAGAGTACCAGCGATTGATGAGGCTCAGGTTTGGTCCTGAAATTGCAAGAGTCATAGAGAAGTACAATGCCAAAGATGATTCTTGAAATGATTTATCTCATTGGACTAAAGCATGGGGTGAAGAACCTCGACTAGGATGGGTACATGTATTTGTTCACACTTTGGATGTGATACCATTGAATTGGTATCTTGAAACAAAGTTGTGCCATGGTACTGCCAATTGGAATGATATGTAGGAAAGTTTTATTTTGACCTTTAGCTTTGAGAGTGGCTTCTAGTGTATCGACGATGCTCTTCAAGAAATTAAAGCAGCACTTTTCCAGACACATAAGAAGCCAATGACTTGGATACAACTCGACTGGAAGGCACAATTGCAGCACGCATTTAAATGTTATAATATGACTGCTGACAAAGGCGAGGAAGATTCACACAACATTAATATTCTTGAATCAGAAGGACAATGCAAAGCAGCAGGACCATATGTTGAAATATTTGATGTAATGCAACCTGTTAAGACGAGGCATGTCAACATAGGCTTAGAGGTAGAGCCCAAGTTCGCGTGCATATGAGATTACTGGGATGAATATATAGTAGAAAAGGTCATCGAGTTACTACATGAATACCAGGAGCTGTTCCCAATGAAGTTACAGAGTTAAAAGGGATCATGGGAGACCTGAGCATTATGAAAACCAATTTAAAGTTAGATGTAAAGCCTGTAAAGTAGTGATCGTATAGGCTCAACCCAAAGTAAAAGGAGAAGGTAAAGGAGGAACTTGAGAAGATGGTCGTAGCTGGTATAATTGAACCCGTGGAAGAATCTCACTGGGTGAGTCTAGTGGTAGTACAAGAGAAAAATACTAAGGGAGAAATAAGGATCTATGCCAACTTAAGGAAGCTAAATGGCGATGCATACATGAACCATTCCCAACACCATTCACAGACAAAGTTTTGGAAAATGTAGGAGCATAGGAGGTCTACTCGTTTACAGATGGAATTTTTTACGTATTGTCAGATTAAGATAGTGCTATAAGATAGGAGTAAGACCACCTTCACTACTGAATGCGGATCCTTTCAATATACAATCATGCCATTTGGATTGAAGAATGTGCCGATGATATTTTCCAAATTTATCGTCGCAGCGTTTAAAGAATTCATTCACAAGTTCCTAGAGGTGTACTTTGATGATTATACAGTCTTTGGGTTGTTGAAGAAGCATGTCTCAAGCCTGCGCTTGATGTTGGATAGATGCAGAACGTATCAAATCTCATTAAACCTGAAGAAGTGATTTTTTTGTTGTACCTTATGGGATTTTACTGGGACATGTTGTCTACAAGCAAGGGCTTATGGTAGATCCCGCCAAAATCACTGTTATTCTTAATTTGGATCTGCCAAAGAATGTGAAGCAGTTATTTGCAACTCTTGGACACACTCGATATTATCATAAATTTATTAAGGTATACACGTAGATCACTACGCCAATGGAGCGATTACTAAAGAAATATGCTACTGTCTATTGGGTTGAGGAGTGTCAAAAGCATCTTGATGTCTTAAAAGAGAAAATGGTCACTACGTCAGTCCTGGTGTTTCCAAATTGGAAGAAGGAGTTCCACATCCATGTGGATGCATCATGTATAGCTTTGGGAGTTGTCTTACAGCCAGGGGAGGAGGATATTGATCACCCCATTACATTTGCAAGTCACAATCTGTTTAAGGTGGAGAGGAATTATTCCATGACGAAACACGAAGGCTTGGTTATGGTAAATGCATTGTAGAAGTTTAGGCATTATTTGTTGGGTGTGTACTTCAAGATTTTCATGAACCATTTTGCACTGAAATACTTGGTGAACAAGCCTGTGTTGGGGGGAAAGATTTTCATATGGCTATTACAGCTTCAAGGATATGATTTTGAAGTAATTTTCAAGCCAAGATGATTGAACGTTGGTTTGTATCATCTATCTTGAATTGAGAACAGTGAAGAACCAACTAGCATTGAAGAAGGATTGCATGATGCGTAGCTCTTCATTGTAAGGGTTGTTGATGAAAATTTTACAAATATTATTTAATTTATAACTACTGGACTAGCTCCTGCAGAGTATACAATTGGCAGACTTTTCTCTAATTGTTAGACATCTGTATAAAATGGGCCCTGATGAAATATTGCGCAGATATGTCGTTGAGCATGAAATACATAGTAGTTTGGTCGAAGCACATGGTGGTGTCGCAGGAGGGAACTACACAGGAAAATCAACCACGTAGAAAATATTAAGGGCAAGACTATGGTGGCCCATGATGCATAAGTATTCCAAGGAATATCGTAGTACTTGCAATGTTTACTAGAGAACCGGATGACCATCATAGAGAGATGAATTGAAGTTGAATCTGCAAGTTATTTTACAAGCTTTTGATAAGTGGGTAATTTATTTTGTGGGGCCAACCAATCCACCAGGAAAGAAGACATGAGCGCACTATATTATTACTGTGACAAATTATCTGACCAGGTGGGCTGAGGCACAACTGGTAAAATACTACAGTGAAGACACTACTGCACACTTCATTTTTGAGTATATATTCTCAAGGTTTGGGTGCCCAAAGATTTTGATGAATGACTGAGGAACACACTTCTTGAACAACACGATTGAAGGATTAACAAAAGAATTTCAGGTACATCAACAGAAGAGCACGCCTTATCATCCTCAGGTGAATGGGGCAATTGAGGATTTTAATAAAATTTGGGAGAATTCTTTGAAAAAGGTGTGAAATGTCAACATGAATTATTGGGATGTGTGCATACCTGCAGTGTTATGGGCATACAAGACTACTTGCAAGAAGTTGACAGGGAAGACTACATTTAGGATGGTATATGGACAGGAAGTTGTAATGCCAATGGAATATATAGTACTTAGTCTTAGAATCGCAACAGTCATGAATATGGCAGACAATGATATTATGGAAGAAATATTGGAACAATTTCTTGCACTAGAAGAAGATCTATTTCTTGCAGGATTTCACCAACAAGTACAAAAAGCTCGGGAAAAGGCATGGCACGATCACCATATTAAGCAGTGAACTTTTAACAGTGAGGACTTGGTTTTTCTGTATGATAGTAAGTTCGCACAGTTTCCTGGTAAGATGCATTGGCTAGGCCTATAAGTTATCAGGGATATCTTGGTTGGTGGTGCAGTTCAGCTCGTGAAGATGAATGGAGAATTATTTGTTGTACGAGTAAATGGGAGTAGGTTGAAACTCTCCAGGGGCAACTTTTTCTCTAGGAATGCATGATGACTATATGAATGGAAGACATTCTTAGTGCTATATGCAGTTGGAAGGAAGAATAGGAGTATAAAGTACTCTACCAATAAAGGTCCTTATCAAAAAAGGAGGGATGTGCGACATTCAAAAGGATGTCACAGGTGGAGAAAGTTGTGACGGAAAAGGGGTAACTATGCTGCAGGGAGGGTTCTAGCATAGTTCATGTTGGAA